>QOCX01000399.1:0-139698 GCA_005959815.1 Sarcophaga bullata | reverse complement strand
TTAAAAGCACCAAAACATTTCTTAAGGCCTTTAAATAATAGATGCAGACAAATTTCAGTAATATTTTGTTATTTTCTAGCAAAATCAAGTTTTCGAACATTGAAATTAAATGAAAATATAAGAAATTTTATTTTGAAACATTTTAAAAGCAATAATTATTTCAAAAAATTACCTTTTTATGATTTTCGAAAATTCGAACTTAAGTTCGAAATTTTTTTAATTACGCCAAGATACTCCTTAAGGTCTTAACATAATGAAGACAGATAAATTTCTTCAATATTCTGTCACTTTGAAGCGAAATCCATTACACATAGACATTAAAAGTCTATCGAAAATTCGAACACAAGTTCGAAAATTGTTTGAAACCATCAAAACCATTCCTAAGGTCTATAGATAACAAATATAGAAAAAGTTCTTGAGTATTTCACTTTTTTGTAGTAATTTTTTGTTTTCGAACATTCAAATTGATACTCGAATATTTTTCAAAGATGTCAAGACGTACAAAAAACAATATGCTAATTTCGATTTTTCGAACATAGAATATTTTTTTTAATTTGTAGCAAAATTTATTAAAAGATTGTGTTGAAATTAATTTCCATTGTCATTAGTTTGAAATTTGTTTTAATGACAATAGAATACCAAGAATTTCAATAAGACTTTTTATACCTCCACCACCCCCCCCCAATAGCTTATAAAAATTACAGAAAAAATAAATAAAAAGAATATTAAAAAAAAGTGTTGAACGTAAGAAAAAAGTGAAAGAAAGAACTGCGCATTTATTTAAAAAGAAGAAGAAGAAAAAAATAACAATTTAAGCTTCTAAACAGCAGCAATAAATATTACAAAGTGAATTATAAACTGCCAAACAGGTATTTTTGTGTTTAATTTTTTTATTATTTTATATTTTTTTTAATTTTAATTTAATTTTAATGATTCTAATAACAGTTAATTTATTATAATCATAAAATATAAATTCTACAACTGAAATTATTTCATTTTATTTCATTTAATTTCAAGTTATTTAATTTCGTTTCACAATTTAAGCTTCTAAACAGCAGCAATAAATATTACAAAGTGAATTATAAACTGCCAAAACAGGTATTTTTGTGTTTAATTTTTTTATTATTTTATATTTTTTTTAATTTTAATTTAATTTTAATGATTCTAATAACAGTTAATTTATTATAATCATAAAATATAAATTCTACAACTGAAATTATTTCATTTTATTTCATTTAATTTCAAGTTATTTAATTTCGTTTCATTAAATGAAATTAAAAGTCGTAACTCCTTTGTTTTTTAGTTTCATTAAGCAGCAGCGTACACTTGAAATTCTTTCTTCCGGCATTATTATTAAGACACTAGCATATTTCGTTTATGATTTAAGAAATGAAAAATTAAAAATAAAAAAAACGAGAAAAATATTTCAAAATCATTTGGCATTTTTTTTTTTTTTTTTGTTTCGTTGTGTTTTTTTTTTTCTTGTCTCAACGTAATTAATTTATTGTGAATTTCGAATTGCGTTGCTTTTATTTGCAAAATGTTTTGTTGTTCATTTCATTTCATTTCACAGCTTTTGTATCACTTTTTTGAAAACAAGTTTGTCACTTAAGTCTTTTGGTTTTTTAGTCTATGACTGCTAATCTTAAATGGGAAATACAAATGTGGTTAGTGTGACTTTGTTTCATTGATTTTATTTTTAATTTTTTTTTATTTTCTATTCAAATGATGGCGTCATATTATAATAAACATAGTTTTTCTTAAAGATTAATTAATTAATAAAACACTTTTAATGATTTTTTATTTTTTTTTTTTTACAAATTATAACAGAAAGTTGTAGAATGCCAATATAAATTTCAATTTATTGACTTTAACTTTGTATGGATTTTCATTGTAAAACTAATAAAAAAAATTACTTTTCCACGTAATAAAACTGCAATAAGGAAGAATTCATTGTGGAATAATTAAATAAAAAAAAATTAAAATTAAATTGCTTAATAAAGTTCTAAAGTACTCTTTTAAAGTGGCATTATTACATCAACAGAGAGGTTGTTCTCTAATCAGTCAGTCTTTAATGTTCGAAAAAGAAACTTTCGGCTACTATTTACAGCCAAAAAGCACTCATAAGTTATGTATTGAATTTGAGAAGCACTTGCACAAGTGTGCGTAAAATACCACTCTGAGGCATGTGTTCCATGTATTCGTAACAATACAACCCTATAGTGCGGAACCTATAGTTCAAAGAACACATAGCTTCTGCAACAAACATTGCCAGAACAATGAGAAAGGCTTTACTCCTTACAGTACGTATAAGGTCAGAGAAGAAAATAGTATAGTATTGTCCGCCAATTGAGAATCTATGGAGAAAGATTCTTAAGCAGCCAGAAATTTTTATTAAAACATCAAACGTCTTGGCAAAGTTGATTTGAATAAAAGCCTTCAGAAAACTACAAGGATTGTTGAGGAATGTCAGGCAAACTAAGTACAATCAGTATTACAAAGGAACTGCTTTGCCAATTAAACTTAATCGAACCTAAAGCTGAGATCCTAGTATGAGGTGTAGCGGCCAATTCTTTGTATACAAATCCAAACAATTCAGATTGTTATCTGAAAGAAGGCATACAAAATATTCATTAGTTTTATTAATTAAGAGGAGCGGTAAAAAGCCTTTTCAATAATACACTCACAAATCTTGTTGAACCCTGGACTCCCTGACCCTTAAGGAAAGTAGGACTCAATCGCCAATACAGGCCGTATTGTTTCTAGATAACAAGAGATAGAAAACCAAGAATCTGCTACCATATGCCAGTATAGTACTTGAACTGATACTGGAACTACTAAGGAGATAGCAATACTATCTCACAATCAGTCCGCCATGCGATTATCTTAAGCGTATAGCTTTAGTTCATGAATGGTTTGAACTACTTGAGTTAGCTGAATCAGCTAATCAAGTGAATATGTTATCCACCACCAGCAGGGTGCTTAAATAAAGTGGCTCTTTCAGCGGCCAGAACTTTTCTTTAAATAGAGACAACAGAAGAGATATTTGAAAGGATAGATAAACTTCTCAAGCAAAATGCGGTTATGAACACCTAATCCTGTGGTGGGTGGATATGCAGAAGAAGTAATCATACATCAAGCTATATAGGAATAGCTTTTGAGCAGTAAATGACCGTTTTACCAGGCCCGGTAGATTCAAAAGAAAGCTGCTCAGTATACGACTTAGTATGTAGACTCTGTGGTGAGCACAATGAAACACTTCAGTTCGGATTACGACTTAGTTTCTTAGATCACTTTATGTTAAGTGTGTTATTTTTACACATGAGTGGCGGGACCCACAGTTTAAAGTCGACTCCGAACTACAGATTTTTATGAGACGAACGTTTTCATTGCAATATTAATTTGCTCTCAGAGGTTTTGCCAGAAATCTGCTGAAAGGCCGTTGCCGAAGACATATTTTTTTCATTTTTCGTTTTGTTTGAGTTGTCTGACACGCACTATATGCCAGACTACGGTGATTCTAATCGCCGGACATCTGAAAAGAAGCCACGAGTAAGGCTTGTAAAGGGGGAATCAAAAACGGAAGGTATAAGCCGAGTAATTGTGAAGGTGGTTATAGTTCCTCTCTAGTGAAGGTCTTTAATTTGAGCGAGGACATCTTTCATTAAGCAATCAGAACAACCCGCTACCAACAAGACTACGGCGCTCCGTATGTAAGAGTTAAATTCTATAAAAATCTGCGATTTTACGGGGAATTTAAAAACCTTTATGAAGAGAAATTTGTAAAAGGCCTTTAGAAATTAGAAAGTATTTGTAAGGCCTTAAGAGAACTAGGCAAAAAGATTAACATTGTGGACAGGAAATCGTTTAACAAAGTCATTCATAATATCATCCTCTGAATGGATTGACTCAGTAATTTATCTTCAAGTGTGTTAGAAAAAGAAACAAAAAAAACTCAGATTTTTTGTAAATGCTTTTTGTACATGACCTTGTATTTTCTATTTCTTGTTATATTTCTTGTCTAAAAACTATAAATAAACCTTCCCGGGTATTTGTGTGTGCATCAATATATGATTGAACAGGTTCGTGTCTTAAGTCTTTTGATTTGTAACATAAGTACATTGTTGGCAATTAATTTTTTTTCTTAATTTTCTGAACATTATTGTTGCATGTTCTAATTAATTAAACATTTTCCAAACAAGCCCTATAAATAAATAAATTTAGTTTTTTCTCTTTTTGTTTTTGTTGTTATAAAAATCACTACACCCTTTGACTTGTCTGTTTAAATTAAATAATTTATCCATTAACATTAACATTAACATTAACATTAACAAACAAACTAAACTAAACTATAGGCCAACAGACCAACCGTGTGATATTATTCAGAAAAAAAAATATTTTTCTTTAGCATTCCGAACAGAGAGAGAGAGAGAGAGAGAGAGACAAAAAATTGAGAAAAAAAACCTATTAAAACAAGACACAGTAGTTGTTATTGATTTAACAACAACAACACAAACAACAGCAGCAGCAACAGCAGCAGCAGCGAGACAGGCCGAGAGTCTTTTCCCTTTTAACACCAAATGTCAACCGAAAAGTTTGACAGTGTGCATATTATGTATTTATTACGTAGTGTTGACAGCTACTCTTTTATAAGACTGAATACAGCAACAACAACAAAATAACAAATTGTGTGTGTCTACATGGCTAACTGACTGTCTAGTTGGTTAACTGGTTGGTTGGCTTTTGGTTTTTTTTTAAGAGGAATATTACCCGGCATTAAGCTGGGATGTGCTAAACATTGTCAACTCAACAAACTGTGTAAACAAATCAACACATGACTTCTTCTTCTTATTCTTCTTCTTCTTCTACTTTAAGATTCATTCTTGTTTACTCGTCTTCTTTTTTCGTCTTTTTTTTTTGCAAGACAGACTAAATGTCTAGTTTTGTTGTTTCTGTCTCCTTGTAGTCTTAACTAAAGGGTCTTTAAGTTGCTTGCTTTTCCAACTTTTTTTTTTTTTGTTCTTAAGCCCCTTTATGTTGATGCGTTTATAAATGCTTTATTATGGCCTATGAAAGAAATAAGCTTGAGACAGGACTACATAAAGTATGAAATGATAAACCCTCAGTAACAACAAATAATTCAAGCCAAGTCAAGTGTGTCATTTAGCTTTGGTAGTTGATTTTATGGTTAAAAAAAAATTGTTTTTCTTTTCTTTTTTTTTTTTCTCAAAGTAACTCAAGCTTAAGTTTTAAGTAAACTAGCATAAGAAATCTTGTTTTAAGTCATGGCTTATTTAAAAAGGATTTGAAAATTTTTAATTCTAACACGAGGTAAAAATATTTCCAAAAGTTTGTTTCGTAAGTCTTTTGTATTAATTTTATTTAAAATCAATCAAATCAATACAAATGTACGAGTTTTATGCGCCAGAAAGCGTCGTTTTTACAGATTAAAACCGGCTTATCGAGATTAGATTATTATCTGCTCTCCCATTTTGAAGAAAAAAAATGCGAAAAAAGTATTTCTTTCGGTGACTACCTCTCAGCCATTTTCTGGCAGATTACTTATGTTACTGGAATTCAAAATAATACTCCAATTTGCTCCATTTGAATCAATCATTATTACTATCGTATAGAGATTCTGGAGAACTATGACCATACGTTCTATTGCCCTCAATATATTGGGTGTCCTTGTAAAATCTCTCCCAACTCTTTACCCTGATAAGCTTCACGATGTGTTTTAGAGCAAGTGTTACTTTTATGTCTAGTACCTGATATGCATCTGAGATGCATTAATATTGTACGGATATTCAGAATACATGCATAAATGTGTTCTGAATTTTCATTGTGCTCACCACAGAGTCTACATATTTTACACCGTATACTGAGAAAATTTTCTTTGATGCTACATTGCCCGTTAAGAAGGCCACTTACTGTCCTCAAGCTGCTCCTATATAGTCTGATACATACACTATTGGTCACGACAACCCTTTAGTCAGGATTACGACTTAGTTTCTCACACCACTTAGGTTATGTGTGCAATATTTCATACATGAGTACTGGGACATACAGTTTAAAGTCGACTCTGAACGATAGATTTTTGAGAAACGTTTTCATTTCAATTTTTATTTCTTACTCTCAGAGTTTTTGCCAGAAATCTACTGAGAGTAAGTCGCCGGAGAGATACTCTTTCATATTTTTGTTATGTTGGAGATGTTTGAACTGATATTTGAACACACTACCAACTAGACTACGACGACTACATTATATAGCCTGATGCTTGACTTAAATCTTCTTCTACGTGTTCTTATCGAACAAAGGATTAGTTGTTCAGTAAAATGGGCTTGTCTTGAGGAGTATACTCTTTCAAATATTTCTTCATTATTTACAGAAAAGTTGTGGCCGCTGAAAGAGCCACTAGATTTGGGCTCCACCAGATGGATAATAGCTGGAATGATAGTTCATACTATTCTTGAACTAAAGCTATAAGTGTCAAGTAATGGGATGGCGAACTGACTTACAGGAGAGTTGCTATCACCTTAGTAGTTGCTGTCCCAGTTTAAGCATTATATTGTCCTACAGTACCAGATTCTTGGCTTTCCATCTGTCATTACTTAGAATAGGGTATAGTGCTGAGGAACTCCTTTGACTGAGTCCAACTTTCCTTAAGAAAAGAAGATCAGGGCACAGCAAGCTTTCCAAGTTTCGTTCTGCTGGAAATGTTTCGCCTGGGGTTTGAACCCTGGCCTCACGTCTAATAATCCAACACACTACCTATTAGAATACGGCGAAAGGTTTTTGGATCCTCTTATTTGTTGACAGTGATGACAATTTTTTTTTGCCTTCTTCCAGATAAAAGCTTAAATTGTTAGGATTTATAGATAAGCATTTAATTTCTACATCTTGCCACAGCATAATAATGGTGGCACAAAACCTTCACGCCCCGTCTTAAGGTTCGTTGAAAATACATTGACAGACGGCCAAGAAAGCATTGCAGACTTAGGTCGGTAAAGGTTTCTTTGTAATACTTACTGTATCTAGTCTGTCTGGCATTTTTCGACTATCCTGATAGTTGTATGATGGTGTGACCATTAGTCAAATCAACTTTGGTCCTTCTCTTCAGATTCTCAACTGGCGGACAAAGTTATCCTTTTTTTTTTCTTCTCTGACCTTAGCCTTACCGTAAAGCCTAAATAGTTTCTCGTTTTTCAGACAATTTTTGGTGCAGATCTTGTGTTAAGGAATAAATATTGGTTGTACAATCGGGATTTGCCAGTCTATACTTTCAGTATCATTCACTCTGTTCATGTTTTCATTCCTACTATATTCCTGTAGTCTTCAATCGAAGTTTCTTACTAGAAGATTTATTCTTCAAGCTCAGATTACAAATAGTCTGTACAGCTGAGGCCTTGTAATCATTTTCTTCCTTTTCGAATCGACTTCTTTGACCCTATCTTGATACAAATCGATACATGGTACCGATATTAGTCGCTATAATAGTATGCTTGGAGTGCTCGTTTGAATGAGGCTAGGCCTAAATAAATAATGCTTAGTAAAGAGTTATGTTCCGTAAATTCAATGAATTAATGAGGAAAGCACTGGATACACGCTCAAAGTTAATTCAAATTTGTTTTCCTGAACAAAGTTTAAAACTCCACAATACTTTTTTATTGAAAACTCGCATTCGATTTTGAATTTTCAATTTCAAAAGGAATTTCAATTTCTTTCTTATTTTTTTTTTTAATTTTATATGCTTCAAGCACAGCTGCCTTATAAAATTTCAAGGCCATATTGGTTGTTCTATTTACCAATGGTGATCAATGGTGGCGCCATAAAACCAAACAACTAAACACCAATGCTGTCAATACTTGGCGTAATTTGTTTAACCTCTTTAGCAATCTTTTTGTTTTTTTTTTTTTTCTTGTATTGTAAATAGCCCGCATGCATTGATTAACTAATGAGACCAATTCTCTCTCTTCATCTTCCTCTCTCTCTCTCTCTCTTTTCATTCCTAAATACAATATTGGACCTCGTTAATGTTATCATTTTAAGCGGTCCTTAAGACTTGTTATTTTTTATGTTTTATGGTATTATTAGTCATTATAACAATAACAACAACAACAACAATAACAACAAAAACAACAACAGAAATATTTATTTATTCTGTTTGTATGCAAATAAATACTGCGTACCAACCACCAACACCACTGCTGCTTAGTTATCTTACACAGCAGCAGCATCAGCAGCAGTAGTAACAGCATAAATAATCCTCCTGCTCTAGTAGCTGCTGTTCAATAAATAATTTTTTAAAGCCGGCAACAAAAAAAGTCTTTTTGTCGTTCTTTTTTTTCTTTCTTTTTTTGGCTTTGTTGTACGCACATACTGTACACACGTAGTTTTATTGCCTTGTCCGAAATAAAAATAAATAGCACAAGTTGAATAAAAAGTAGAGAAGAATAACGCATAAAAGTCATTTGCCTGGCTGTCCTCAAAACACCGATAATCCTAATCACAACGGGTGTACTTTAATAATAATAACAACAGCCTGCTGGCCAGCAGCCATCACAGCTACCATCTAAAGCCATAATAAAGCGCCTTAAGAGACAAATACTGTTTGTTAAAGGGGGTTCTTCTTTAGCCGAAAAGGGCCTCTTAAATTATATAAAAACGGGGGGGTTATTGCAATTGAAATATAAGCGGCATAGTTTTTACAGAAAAATTACAAAAAAAAAAACAAAAAAATTACTTAAAAAAATCTATGAATGCACTTAAGTCAAAAGTAAAGACTGTACACGGAAGAAAATTTAGAAGAAAAAAATTTATGCATGCCTTTGCAATAGAAAGCCATTTTGGTTGGCTTAGTTATGTTGAAACCCTATACCATCATGGTTCATGGTCTTTAATTACAGCACGAAAAAAAAACAAGTGGCCACCAGTGCATAATAGGCATTAAACAGTGGCAGTCACCAAGTTACAACTATGCTTCATGACTGACAAAAATTTTGTTTGAAAAATGCTTGACGGCAGCTAGAGGTGCAATACATACATAACTAGACACTGCCAGCCTTCAATCAGGATTACGATCTAGCTTCTCACACCACTTGTGTGTGCTACATATTATACATGAGCAGGAGAACTTACAGTTGAAAGTCTACTTTCAACGTCAGGTATTTGAGAAACGTTTTCATGGATATTTTTATTTACTCTTACAGTGTTTGCCAGAAATCTGTTGGAAGGATGGCCCCACGCTACCTACTACAAATCAAAATGCCAAATGCCGTCATAAGGTCAACCCAATTCCTAAGAAAGAGAGTGATTTCACCAAATTCTGATTATCGGCATAATTTTCTCTAACAGAAGCGTTAGTTTTGGCAATGAGTACAATAGGATGGCGGAAAGGTCATATCTGTTCTGTTGCTCGGCTCTTCAAATTTCCTTATAAGCGTGCCAATATTTGCCTGACCTCCACAGAATTTTTCAGGTAAAGATCATGGCTATTTGGAAAGAGGCGCAATGCTTATTGGGTGTTGAAATTTGCCCTGAAAATCTCACAATTTACTTCAGCAAGCAGGCTAAGTTTAAGTCCCTAACGAATGGCATTTCGATGGCAATGCTCGTCTATAAATTCTGGGAATTTCTGATGGAAATTTCGGGTTATAAGAAGGTAACTCTTAATATGAGTTCCAGTTCCAGATATAATGATACTGAAAGGAGAAATTGTTTCTCTGATGACCTGGCCACGGCTTAACTTTTTTCAGGATGAAGTATTACGATTGCTTCAGTTGAACTTCGTGTTGTCCAGTTAAACTTCACTTCAGTTGAACTTCGTGTTCTCCAATTAAAGTTCTCTTCTGTTAAACTTCATATTCTCTAGTCGTACGAGGCAGTCCAACTAGTAATATTACTAGGCTTTTATAGACCCGTATGGCTGGATCGTTTTTGTTAAAGCACATGGCCATCCGTTGTACCATGCTCCTCTGGGGTTTTTAAGGCCAATTTACTTTTGGAAGCATTACACTGCAGGAGCTGCTTAGTGGAGAAAAAGTCGATATCTTTTGTACCAGTACCCAGCTGGTTTACTTATTTACGTCATGTAAACAATGTAAACCTAAGGTCTTACAAGTGAAGTTTTTCAAATTTCTTAGTTTACATCATGTAAAGATTTTTACTTTCGTAAAGATTTTTTCGTTGACATTCTTTACTTGTGCTTGTAGTAGTTGCCGCTATAAATCCAAACAACCTTTTTAAGCTTTATTAAATAAGAATTATTCTCTTCGGGATTTTTTTTTTGTTCTTCTGCCACTATTTTTCAATTACTCCCTGACTTGAAGCCATCCTTTATGAACCAGATAAGTTATGAACTTAAAAACGCCTGAGTGGTGCGTATGTCTTGTTTTTTCTTTTTCTATCTTTTGGCCTTTAAGCCCAACTGCCAGGGAACGTTTAAATGCTAGAATGAAGAAAGGGTCCTTGAGACTTAAGCCAATATAAGCAATTTTCAAGGCTATTAACTATTTGTTGTTGTTTGTTTGTTTTTTTTTTTCTCTTTTTCTGTTCATGTACCAGCATGTTCCTATTTAGCATAATGCTTGGCTAGACTTTACTTATTTTTTTTTTGTTTTTTGTTTGATGCTGGGAAAAAATTTTTCCTCTTTAAAGTTGAGTTTGTTTTGCGTAATTTGTTGGCGGCTTAGCTATTACGGTGACATTAAAGAAGTGGCCAAAGACAAATAGTCTTTGAAAAATATGCGAAAAAGCATACAAAAAACAAACAGACTAACAACAACAACAGCAAATTAAAGATCAGTGTCAATGTCATTAAAAGCATTTTTTAATTTTAAAAGGTTTTTAAATGCCTTTTTAACTCTGGTTTCTGATTTCTGTTTGTTTGTTTTTTTTTGTTTTTTTTTTTTTGTTTTGTTTTTACTTCAGAAATTTTTTCTATTTTTTCTATTTTTTTTTTTGTTTTTTTTTTGTAATTTGAGGGTTAAAGCTAAAGAGACCAGTAAGAGATAACAATAAATCAATTAAAATATTCTGTGGCCTATGCAATAATGGTCATTTGTTTAAAAATGTTTAACAAAATATTTAAATGAATAGATTTAATGATGCATTATTAAAGCAAATTAAAGCCATTAGAGACCACAAGCTATTTACACAGCTTGAACACATACTAACACATGAAGAATCATTAAATTAAAGTTAATGTCCTGTGGAAAGTCTATGTTAAAGTGAATTGTTTACATTTTTTACAAAAACTATGTAAAAAAAAAGGACTTTTTCTATTTACACTTCAAACCCGTCCCTTAAAAATGCTGAAAATTTTACAGGTACTAGGAAAACTAATCAATATAAAACGGTTTTCTATGTAAATTTCAATGTAAAATGATTATTTACCTAATTTACACAATGTAAACAAAAAATATTTTAACATTTTCATTCTAATTTTTTAACTTTTTATGGAAATTTGATAATGAAACAATTCTTTACATTATTTACGTCATGTAAAAATTATGAAAATTAGTTACAGAGCTTAACAAAAAGGGTTTTTTATGTAAATTTCTATGTAAAATGATTTTTTACATATTTTACATAATGTAAACAAAAATTATTTTAACATTACCTTTCTAATTTTTTAACTTTTTATCTAAATTTGATAGTGAAACAATTCTTTACATTATTTACGTCATGTAAAAATTAGGAAAATTAGTTACAGAAGCCAACGAAAAGGGTTTTTTATGTAAATTTCTATGTAAAATGATTTTTTACATATTTTACATAATGTAAACAAAAAATATTTTAACATTTCCATTTTAATTTTTTAACTTTTTATGTAAATTTGATAGCGAAACAAATTTTTACATTTTTTACATCATGTAAACAATAATAAATTTTTAAAATTTGTTATTACGACGTTTGTTTTTAGATAGTTGATGTAAATTTCGAAGCAAATAAATTTTTTAAACCTTTTTTACATTGTGTAAACAATGCTGTATTCTTATGAATTTAATGTTTAAGAAAAATTCCTTTTGTTTTCCTGAATGCTGAATTCTAGAAAATTTCCTTTTGTTTTCCTTTCTGAGTTTCTGATGAGAAGTTTATCAATTGTTTACAATTTTTACATTGTGTAAACAATGAAGAATTTCTGAAAAATGAACCATTTCTCTTTCTTTTAATTTAGTTTTACATATAAATTTTCAAGTAATACAATTATTTACATTCTTTACACCATGTAAATAATGCTTTTTACCTTTTAAATCAAATATTCGAAGGGAAAATGTATATTTTAAGGTATAATTGAATTCTTTGCATTACTCATTTCATGTATTTTTTTAGTAAAATTTAATTCTTTACATATATTACTTTGAGTAAACAACTGAATTTTTTTAGTAATTTATTTTACAACACAAACATGTATTATTAGACATGAGAATTTTTGTTTTACATGTAAACACAAGTATAATTTAATTCTTTACATATTTTACTTTAGGTAAATAATGGATCTGTTTTAATAAATTTTAATCTTACATCACTAAATAGTGAGTAACATCGTGACATTTATCAGTTTTCATATAAAAATCCATAAAATTCAATTCTTTACTTGTATTTTACTTTAAGTAAACTATTTCAGAAATTTATATACCAAATTTGAAATATGAATTTTTGCGTTTACTACGCGAATTTTTACTGAATATGCATTTCTTTACATATTTTACGTTAGGTAAACAATTGTACAATTTAACAATTGTACAATTTAACTTTAAGAATATTGCAATTCTCTACATATTTTACTTTAAGTAAACAATAAGAAAACAATATATTACCTTGCGTGCTTTATTGCAAAATATTGTCACTTGAAATAAACCCGAAACAAATTGGTTTTTTAAACGCAAATATTGTTGGTAAAAAACCACAATTTCATTGGCTTTATGGGTAAAACAGCAGGTTTCTAGGGAAGACAAAATATTTTAGCAAAAAAAAAACAAATTAAACTGTAACTGTAACAGCTATTTGGTTATTTCAAATATCGTTTAAACAAAACAAAATTCGCTAAAAAACAACAACAACAACAGCAAAAACCCAATGTAAATATTTCAATTTCTTCTACCCTATGGGGGGTTCGGCATGATTTTGGCAAAATGTAGATGATATTTCAAAAGGCCAAATTAATAATACGAATAGAGTCCCCTAAAGGGCTTTCAAAAAGTAACAAATTAATCATAATATTTGTATGTTAATAACTGTAACTAAAAAAAGAAATACCAACAAGTCTTCAACTTCATCTTCTTCTTCGTTCAGCTTAATTTGTAAATTTTTTGGGTCAAAAAAAAACAAAAAAAAACGAAGAAGCAAAGAAATAAAATTTGCGGTAGAAACCTGCTGTTTGAAGACAAAAATTTCATTCATTTTGCCAGGGTTTCTTTAATTTCTTTCTTTACTTTCTCTCTCTTTTTTTTTTAGAAAAAATTTTTGTTTCTTTTTGAAAATAAAAAACAAAAAAATTTTTATTTTAATGCCACAAATTAAGAGAAAATTAATGAAGAAAATTAATGATTACCAGCAGACAGCCAAACACTTGTTTAGCGTTCTTTTAACTATTAAGACTAGATTTAATAACAGCCAATAACAATAGGCAACCGAAGAGAGGTAAGAGGCATACCTAAGGTCATATAAGGTTTGCCTTTTGGTAGGTGTGGGCCTTGTCAAGCATATTCATCGGCTACACTATCGCTCGGAATAGTCTTATGGCCAGGAAGCCATATTAGATTAACACAAAACTAACGCAAAAGTCCATCATGAGAGCATGGCCATACACCAACCAGTTTAGATCTGAATATTGCACACAAAAGAGATATGATTGCCTCGTTGTAGTCAAATAGATCCTTAGGGTCTATCTGAAGGGTTTCCTTTCTTTAAATTCAGTTTAAACAAAATGTTTGTGAAATATCATCTAAAATTTTTGTTTGAAAAACCTATTGACACCATTTTGTTTTGCCATTATCGTTTAAATGTTATCCACGGCTTCTCTGGTTAGAACGCAACCGATATACCCAATCCTCCATGACTCTAAGGGATAATTCGGGCTGAATTACACCGATGGCAAGGGTTATATTGCCTTTGAGAACCGCTTTGACAACCTGTGACTTAAGAAAAACTCACAAGATAAAATTTATCGGGATTAAATGGTGTGACTTCGATGTCCAGGATACATTACCATGCCCTTAAAATCTCTCGTGCAAAATATGTGGCATGAGTTGTGTGGCACGTATTGCCATGCAGTTGAAACCACCATTCGGGCCAAGAGAACAGCGGTAAAATGGTCAACATCGGCCTTAAAGAAAAATGGACCGATAAGATTGTCAGTCCAAAATGCTCACCAAACAATGACTTTTTTGTGATGCATTGGACGCTCTTCGATCTCATGTGGGTTGGTATTGAACCCAATTATGTACCCATTCTTACAGAAATGGGCCTCATTGCTAAAAATGGTTTTTCAATGACAATTAGGGTCTGTTGCCTACTGGTCCAGAGCCCAATCAGCGAACACAGGTTGTTGTCTGTGGTCCATTTCTTTGGTCGTCAATTATGGTTTGGCAAAACATAAATGACAAATAATATGACGAATGGGCATTGTTACTTACAAATGTACATACAGAATTGGTCATTACAACCCTTTAGTCAGTATTACGACCTAGCTTCTTAAATTGCTTATGTTGTGTATGATCATTTTATCCATAAGTGGCGCAACCTGCATTTTAAAAACGACTCCGAACTACAGATTTTAGAGAAACTTTCCATGGCAGCTCGTCGAAAGAAATATTTTTTCATTTTTAGTTTTGATCGAGATGTCTGACCTGCGGTTTGAACCATGGGTTCACGTCTAATAAGCCTACACACTGCCTATTAGACTACGACGATTTTTCATCCTGATGATACATGTTCGATACAAGTATTGCGACGCGGGTCAAAAACAGAGGGCGAGATAAATCTGCCGTATATCCCAGGCCTTGCAGCTTCTGACTATCTTTCGTAAGTTCCTGTTGGAAGACCCCATATGTAGTTTTGCAATTCCTATAGAAGTTCTTAAACGGAAGCCTGGAAACTCCTTTCTTTAAATCTCTTTTAAGCAGTAATGAGTTATTAAACTGTTTACCAAGAATAGTTGGCTGCTTGTTATATTGGCAAGAGAAAAGCAAAATTTCCGTTTTTTTTTTTTTTGGCACATGAAGGTATCATAAATTACCTAAGCCTAACCTGATTCACTTTCTGGGGGAGCATAGGCAAATTACAATGTTTGTTTATGTTTCCAGTCTTTCCCTTACGAAATTACTTTTACAAAAAAAAATGTTTTTTTTCCAATTTGTAAAATGGAAACTGCAAAAACTGCTTGTTATGAGCATTTTTTATATAATTTTTCAACTTATAACAATAACAACAACAATAACAACAACAATAACAATAATAATGAATTTAAAGGTTAAATCAAATTAATGCCACAATTTAAGTTTGCCACTTAAAGTCAAAGAGATGAGCTCATGTCGTGTTTCGAACAATAAAAATGAAATGAAACTGAACCAACAAAACGAAACGAAACTGAAAAGCAAATCATTATGAGAAGAAGAAGAAGAAAATCTACGAATTTAAAAATAAAAACTTAAAGCATTGCTTTGCTTTATTTGTTAACAAATAAATAAAAAAAAATGTGAAAGAAAAAACTTTGCAACAACTTAACAAAATAACTTTAATTGTCTTCAGTGATGTTTGGTAATGATTTGGTTTTAGATTTGAAATGACTGACTGACTGACTGGCTAAACTGAACTGAACTGAACTGAACTGAACTGAACTGACTGAATATTAAATAGCACGCGCATTTGCACAATTTCCTGTGTAAATGCAAAATGTGCACAATAAATAAACAAAAAAAAATCAAAGAAACAAAAATTAAAACCTCAAACAAAAAAAAACCAAACTTTTTATGGTAACATCATCAACATCATCGTTTGATGATGGTTTAATAATTTTTACAATAAAAAATCAAAAAAAAAAAAAAACTTTTTAATTTTTTTCCTGTCTTGGGCAAACACCTGCCAAAAAAACGAAATAAAAAATAAAAAAAAAAAATTATTTCGAAAAATAAATAAAAATTTCAAATCATTTTGAAGAAGTCACAATAAAATTTACAAAAAAAAAAAAAATTAAAACTTTACCCAAAACATCATTTCCAAAAAGCTCCTTTCTACCATAAGAAAAAGTGCTAGCCTTTGGTTATTTAATCCAACTTTTTCTCTGAGCATCCAAATGGATTTCTTCAGATTTTATCGTATATTGGCTTCCAACATCTTTCATTCTCAATTTTTTTTTTTTTTTTTTGGAGTGAAAGTCGTAGTATTTACGGACATGCAACGCCTAACAACCGCAGAACCTTTAAAAGTAATCAACACTTACTATAAAAGCAGTGATTGAAACTAAGCCTTGGTGATGGTCACAATCAACCTGCTAGGCAAAGTACTGGCCGATTAGATTAAATGGCTGAGACTCCTCGAAGAGTAAAGTCCTACTTAGGCAAGATTTTAGATCCTTTGTACACCACAATTTATATCCACTTCTGGGATCCAACATTCCCAATGCTTGCAATTTTTACTTCAGAGCTTTCAATCAAAAATCACCGCAAATAAACGATTAAGAACCTCCGTCTTTTCATTGCAAAAGCCGGGTACTGATACATCCTGTTAAAAATTATTTTCTTGCTTTTCCATGAGCTTGCAGCTCTTGCGGAGTCAAAGGAATGCTTAATCGGAATTCCTGGTTAAAAATAGTCTCTTCCTCTTCCACAGACCCATAGCTCTTGTAGAAATCATTTGAAGGAATCCATCCAATAGGACAGTGCCTTGTAAGAACTATAACAGCACAAAGGATGGATATTCCTATTTAAGGCAGCAAACCAAACAGTTCTGTTCTTATCCAAACCGAGTTCAGCAAAGCCTGCAGTAAGGTATGTACAATATTTCTAGCACGTACCTTACTGCAGCCAACGTAATTGAAACTCCCTGCTCAATCGAAGAATACAAAGTTTAACTAAAGCAATCGCAACATCCTATACTCTGTAGCAGTCATTTTCCACCTGTGAAACCGAAAAGTACGAGGTTTTTCTGAGGCAATCGGAACATTCTATACACTGTGACAGTCAGAAATCTGGAAGTTTAACTAAGGCAGTCCAAATACCCTATTCGCTGTAACAGGAGCAGGAGTTGTGAGCTGCGTAACAGCTTAGCAAAACTATTCCCCACAATATGAGCATGTTTTGGTAGCCTTTTAATGACCCAAAATTTCCTTACAAAATTCCTCGCATTTATATACGAGTGTAGACATCAAGGTAACGTCCGTTAGGGACTTAATCTTATTCTGCTCTCTCAAGTAATGAAAATTTTATCATCCAACAAACATTGCTTCTCCTTGAATGTGATGCTTGAGTTTCGCCTGATAAGTACTGCAGTGGTTAGGCTAGAATTGGCACACGATTATAAAGAAATTTAAAGAGGATTGCACGTAGTGTATGCACTGCTTAAAATATTGCTTTTTGGTAATGAAAATGTACCAGACAATTGGAATCCACGTTATTTTCGGGAATTGAGTCTCTTAAAGACGCCTGAACTTTCACAATACCGTCATACCGTGCTAGAGCAACAGCGCTCTCAATGCTGATTTCTGCGAACGAGACTTCCTCCATCAATGAAGCACCTTTGTATATAACACACATACATAATTGGTCTTTACAATCCTTCAGTCAGAATTACGACCTAGCTTCATACACCATTTATATTATACGTGTTAATTTTATACAGAAGTGGCGCGACCAACAGTTTAACGTTGACTTCGAACGACAGACTTTTTTTGAGAAACTTTTCATGGCAATTTTTTTTCTTACCCTCAGAGGTTTTGCCTGAAATCTGCTTGTCGAAGAAATATTTCTTTCGTATTTCATGTCGTTGGAGATGTCTGACCTTGGGTGTGAACCATGGCCTAATGTCTAATCAGCCTACTAAACTATGGAGACTAGTTTAGTCTACTAGTCTAGTTTATGGCGAAATCATTTGATTTGACAGCTTTTAAGAATTTTTGAGGGGCTACGCCGAAGACCATGAAGCATTTGAGAGTCAACATTCGTCAAGTTAACGTCCAATAACCTCTCGACAAGATAAACTCCTGCTAAAAGGTGGTAGAAACCCTTTCAAAATTATCAATTGCAGAGATTCCAGAAGCAAGATTCATGGTGTAAGAATTATAATGAAATAAAAACCCCACGGTAATCATAGCTTTCTATGTGTTTAACTTTACTTATGACATCTATAAATAGGGAACGGTTTGATGCCTTTAATGTGAACTGTTTGATATCAAATTTGTATGAAATTTTTTTGTTTACAATATTTGTGTGCTTACTTAGGTCAAATTAAGTGGTTTTTAGTTTATGATTTTCAATAATAAAATCAATGAACTCATTAGCAGCTGTAAGTGATAATACTAAACAAAAGACTTAAGGCACAAACTTGTTTTTTTTTAGCAACACAAAGAAAAACAAGCACCGGGCTTTGATTACAATTAAAAATCCATGAAAAAAAAATTTGAATTAATTATTGAAATAGAAAAACAAATAAATTTAAAGCAAATCTATTAATGTTATCCGCTCACTTTCTCACTCGTCTACTCCCAATCTCTCTTTCTCTCTCTGTGTGTTTTGATAGCAGCTTAAGCTACTGTAGCTAAAAAGCCCTGCTTTATAAAACAATGACCTCAAGGCTGGTTTTATTTCATTTTTTTCTTCTTTTTTTTGTATTATTGGGTGTCTTTTTTTTGACTTTGTTTTGAACTTTTAAAAACCAGTAAACGGAATAAATTTAAAAAATATAAGCTTTTTAGTGCACGAGTGTGTTTCTCCTTAAAAAAATTGAATTGAAAAATAATTTTTTTTTTCTTCTGCCATATTTTGGCAAAAAGAAATCTGAACAATTAACACCTTTCCACACAAAAAGAACAAAAAAAAAAAAAAACAAACAAACAAACAAACAAATATACTCCCCGTAACAACAGAGGCCAGAGTATATCATTTCATCGCACAATGCCGAAATGAAAAATGATTTTTAAAATCAAAAGTGACGTAATTTGATCTTCAAAGATGATTGCGTTAAAGAAAAATCTTTAAAGGCCTAAAACCACTTATTAATACAATACAGGAAATTCGTATCTTATCCAAGGGCCAATGTATTAAAACCTTACTCATTAGCTTTTTTTTTTTTTTGAAAAAGTGCTCCAAAATTAATTTTTTAAATTTAAAATGTGCTCTTATCTTAAAGATTTAATCATTACAACCGTAATTAAGTGACTTTAATCTTTAGAGCATTTTTTCCTCTTCTTCTTCCTCTTCTTGTCTGTTCTTAAACACTCCTTAGTTTTAATTTTAATTTTAAAGACTTTAAGTCGCGTTCTTTTTTTTCCTCCTCTTTTTTTCATATAAAATGTTCTTATAATTGACCTTGAATTTCTTTATTTTTTTTTTTGTTCTTATTATTGTTTTTTCTTTATAATTTATTTGTATTTTTTTGTTTTTGTTTTTGTTTTTTTTTCTGGTGATAGTGATCATTGTATTCCATAGCGTAGTCCATACAAGAAACGTGACTTTATGATTTTGAAAGTAAAACTTAAAAAAAAGTTTTTTTTTTTTTAATTTCAATTGAAAAGTAAAAATTCTCTTGTGTTTTTTTATATTTAAACATGATATAAACTGAATAAAGAAATAAAATTTAAAAACATTTATCAACTAGTAACTGATTATGGAAGGTTTTCTGCTTAAAAATCTGTTTTACCCAACAGAGAGCAATTCTTGTCGATTCAAATCTTGTTTAACTACTAACACTTAGGGTTTTCAGGTTTGTCTAGAATAAAAGCTTACCAAGACGTATTGAACCACAGCCGTATTAGCCACTGACCACCTGGAAAAGGAGATGATAATTGCTGACTTTCTTTTTGGTAGTCCAGCCAGTAGAATCTTTGGTGGTTTTATATTACATCTCCGGCATATAAACTACCTTAGGCATTACTTACTGACTTACTTACTTTGGCCAATATAACTCTTTAGTTAGGATCACAATCTAGCTTCTTACATCAGCCATATTGTGTGTGCGTTCATTTCAGCCATAAAGGCAGTAGCTACGGTCTAAAGTCGACTTTTCGGGGCAATTTTTCATTTAATCGCAGAGTTTTTGTAAGAAATCTGCCGAAAGGAAATTGCCGTAGATAATATTGAAATTTCGTTTTGTTGAAGATGTCTGACCATGTCTAATAAGCCAACACACTACCTACTAGACTATGGCGCCTACTTATCTACTTACATTGGCCAATACAACAATACTAGTTAGCGGCTGCTCACATCACTTATGTTGTGTGTGTTAATTTTATTCATGAGTGACGGAACCTACAGCTTAACAGCGTCTTCCAAGCTTTTCATGATAAATTTTTTTTTTACTCTCAGAATTTTTGACAGAACGATGCTAAAGTCTTAGAAAATTGCCTCCATAACATACCTCTTACGCTCGTAATAGTAACAAATGGCCACATAAAGTGTTCAACCAATACTTAGGAGATTAATTCTTAGTACCGAATGGTTGTTTTAGAATAGGATTCTGTAAAGTTAACTTTCTTGTTGCATTTTAAACATTCACGATCAATAATTCCATTGGATCGAACACTTGTCTTATGCTAAACCATGGCACCACTGATTTAAAATTCTGTTTAAAATTTAAAAAAGCGTTGGTTGTCCTGCTGTTGCCATCATTTCAATTGGTTTGAATTAAATTATAAAACACTATTGCAGATAGAATGATAAGTCTGTGAATATTGTGAATTATAAGAGAATCCTACAGTATCCAAGAGCATTCAACCCGCAATTTAGTATTACTTTAGCACGAGTTATATGCTGCGCATTTTTGTAGAAATCCCGGATGTTTGTTAAAAGAGACTGAAGGTAGTCAACACAAATAATGTCGTGATTATGCGCTTCGATCTGAAATACTAGTGAGTAAACTTCTTTAATGATCAAGATTTTAGCTGAAAGATACCTGAGCTATTTGGAACGCAACAATGTCACAAGCCATCCCTGCCATCAGAACTATTGACGGGACTGCACAGATTTCATTGCAAGTATGAAATGATTTTCATCTTAAACCTCTTATTGAAGTTAAGTTCGAAAGGAAGCGGTTATTGAAAGTTCATATAACCTAAATTTAGCTATTCCAGAGGACAATAGTCTCATTGCTCTACATGCCAGCCAGAATAAACAACTCAATTGGGAGATTTATCGGGAGAAGATAAAACTTGAAGTAATTCCTTGAAGTTGTTCCAAACTAATAAAACTGTTGACAACATTTTTAAATTTAATTTTTGTAGGACAGTGTAATTAAATGAATTTTAGTTTTTTCATACTGTTTCCCATTGACACCCATTGATCCTTGCAACTAATCACTGCTATCAGTTGAATTTAAAGGAAAAAAACAAGTTTTTTTCTTAAGTCTTTCGTTTAGCTACCAATCAGCTTTATTACCGCCAGTTACATGCAATATTACCCTGAATTTTTTTTGCTCTTTTTTTACAATCACTTTAAAACGTCTACTCATCTCATACACATCATCTGAAGTGACACTTTTTTTTTTGGTACACAAAAGGAAACACTTGTCGGTTGGTTTTGTTTTGTTTTGTTTTGTTTTTTTAAGACAGATTTGTTGTAGCCTGTATTTTATTGTGTGGCTTTTCACTGAGTGTGTGTGTGTGTGTAAAACATGTGGCACGTTTTACAAGAGAAAAAAAAAACAGTTGATTGAAGCCAAAAGTAGAATAACATGATGCAGCCTTATTTGGCAAAAACTGAAAGAGAAATCTTAATGAAATAAATAAGCCAGGCTTAAGGATTTATCCAACGTTACCTTGACACATATTTCCTTAAAAGTTTTTCAAGATTTATAAAGTGCCAGTCAATGTTTTTTTTTTTTAAGTGTGGTTTATTGAGATTTAAAATGAAATTTTTGATTCGATTTTTTATTGAACACGAGACATGCTAGTCTTTAAGAGCTGGATACGTAACCAGCTACTCTGTTAGCTTTCCTTCTGATTGGCGTTTAAAACTTTTTTTTAAAAATTGTTGTGCTGGCTATACTACACTTAACTGATGTCTTAAATTTCTAGAAATTTTTACAGTTACAAGCTAGGTCGTAATAATGTTTAAGGGGTTGTAATAATCAATATAGGATTAAAGAGACCATGGTTGTTGTAGTCTAGTAAGAGGATTACAGGCTTCTAAACGAGGCTCTGAGAGTTCGAACTAAAGAGTTGTATTGACCAGTAATGTATCAGGAACAAATACTATTTTTTTGGGTTCTCCACAGTACGTTTGTAGTCGCCGCAGTGTAGTAGGTAGTGTGCTGGTTTATTAGACATGAGGCCCCAGTTCAAATACTAAAAAAATATTTCTTCGATGACTTCCTCTCAGCAGATTTTGCTAAAATTGGCTAAAACTATGAGAATAAATTAAAAATAGCCATGAAATGTCTCTCAAAAATTTGTCTTTCGGAGTTGACTTTAAGCTGTGGCCCACAGCTCATTCATGTATCAAAATTAACACACACAACATAGGTCCTGTTAGAAGCTAGGTCGTTATCCTGACTAAAGAATTGTAATGACCAATAAAGTGTGTGTGTGTAATATATGTTACGTTAGCCAATTTTCAACCAAACCTCGTATATTTATAATTGACAGAATTATGGTGAACAGAAACATTTTTTCTCTTTTTTTTTCTTGTAAAAATCGTAATTAATGTGGGAAGCATTTGTTACATTCATTCAATCACTTGTAAATTGTGTAATTCCTTCTACGGGGGGTGTTATTATTAAAGGCTTAACACGTTCTAATTCAGACAAAAAACGAATTAAAAGCCTTTTAAAAATTGTTAAACGTCTAAATAACAAATAAATCTGCTGTTCAAATCAGTGTGTAGGTGTTTTATAAACAAAAAAACACTCCAAAATTTATCCTCCTCTTGTCAATAAACAAAAAACCAATTCCTATAAATGCTTAAAAACCAATTGACTTGTCTTTTAAAACTATTTGTGTGTTTCTGTTTATACTTCTTATTCCACCATAAGATAATATCACACACACATACACACACACAGCAATTATTTGATATGAAATGTTTCAATATTCTCATAGCCAAGTCTAACAATTATTTGTTTCTTGATATTTAATTGGATTTCTACGCCATTTTTTTTTGTTCTCAATTGCGTTTCGTATTGTTTCTTTATTGGGGTACCAAAAAAAAAAATTTTTATCAGGTGGGCTGTAATGTTATGATGTTGTGCTACAAAACATGTGACTACCAGCCAGCCAAAGAAAAATTCATTGGTTTTTTTTTTAATTTCTGACATTAAGGGTGTGTTTAATGACAATTTGTTTTTAATTATCGAAATAAATATTTTTAAACAGAAAAAAACAGACCCGAAAAATCACCACAAATTTTCAAAACAATACGATTTGTTTTCAAACAGTTCTAGCAAAAAAAAATAAAACAAAAGACTTAAGCAGCAAACATTTTTTTTTTTTTTTTTTTTTTTTTTTTGACAACAACAATACATTGTTGTGTGTAAGCAAATTTAAAACAATGTAAGCAATAATTGCTTAAAATTAATCGTTAAACAATAAACAAAAGACTTAAGCAACGAACTTGTTAAGTTTTCTTATACATAAGAGAACACAATTGAAGCATTTACACACACTTAAACAAAATCAAGCCAATGAATTTTGTAAAGCGGCTGGTTCTTGCATAATTCCAGCAATTGTTTGGAAGGGAATATAAAATGATTCGAGTTCTATTTTTAGGGGTTTAGAGAAAGGAAAGCCAATTTAATCCTAAGCTCAAGTGTAAGTTCTTGTTACATTATTGGACCTTATAACCCTTTAATAGGGAGATAACATCCCAGATTCTCTTGCCACACCAAGAAAAATAAATACATTTTAGCATTTATTAATCAACAGCGTAATCTTTAGTTTATTATGGAATCAGAACAACACATTTGAGATGTTTTTTCGTGGCAATTAGTGGCTCTCAGAGCAAAACTACGAACTTTGAAATTTCTTGGTGCTCTTAAGCATACAGCAAACAGCTGGGAAAGAAAGAGAAATTGTAATTCTAATGTAACTTTAAGTACATTGTGGCCAATCCAAGCCAATCAAACTTATGCCAAGTAAGAATCTTTTCTGGTTTTTTAAAATGCAGGCTAATAACAGCAGTAGGGAGTAGTGATTTGTTATCATGACATAGATGGTCCAAACTTCTCTCATGTGTCTCTATTAGATCATAACCAGTAAATATTGCTGACATCATGAATACATTTTCTCTTGATCAGCTGGTCTGCGTTTGTGTTCTTAGAGTTTAAACAATTCCCGACCATAAGCAATGATAAGGCAATACTATTGCTTGTCTATCCTTAGCCCTTAAAGCCTGCCTGAAAGAAGAAGAAATATTATCAGCATCTGATAGATCACCAGTTCTGCAGACAGCCCTAAACGGCATGGTTTTCGTGTCTACTTTATAACTGTTTTAAATGTGCATTTCCGCCGTCTCCTATACGTAGTGAAAAGAAATTAATTTAGATTGCGAGGCGCTTATTGATAGATTGATTGTAGTAATCCTGTTTAAAACAATCATATTCATTAAATCCCTTTAAAATCCCCTCCAGCAGTAGTATAATCCATTTGGTGTCCTCGGTAGCCTACAAGTATTGCTGATAAATTCGATTCTAGTCAATAATGGTTGCCCAATCCCCCATTAAAAGGTTGCTAAATACTGATTAGCAAGATTCCTTAGTCTGGTTTCCCATAAAAGCCAACATTCACACAAAAATGAGATGCAAAGTTTCTTGTTTTTAATCACGCTCCTACAACTCCTACAATATTCGAAATACGGCCCGTATGCTGAGCCATAGTTTCCATCAAACAGTGATAAAAAATTACTCCCCGTCGGAGCCATGTTAAAATCATATCAGGCGCAAAAAGCCCTCTGGTTTTGCTGCTAAATTTACTGCAAGGGACGTCCGTCATCAGATCCCCTGTATTCTTTTTAAACTAAAAAGTCCATTTACTCTTCACAAGAGTCACTTTGCATTCCTGACAAATTCTACGAGATTCTTTAGTGTTCTTAAGTCAGTCCAGATCAGTCACAAAGTTAGTATTGCACCCAATCCCTATTCTTTTATTTACTGGCAAAGACTACGTAGGTTAATAAACAAGCTAAGCAATTTTGCATTGCTGTTGTATTGCTAAACTTCCGTTCACATGTACCGTTCACCTGTACCTTTATACAGCTCTGTAGGGAACTTCAAGAGGAATAGAAGTCTATACTTAGCCAAGTGGGAGATCTGTTAGACGATATGCATGAAGGATATGCCTGAAATAAAATTCTCAGCCCATATATGTTACAGTAAACTTGACAGGAAAAATTCCAAAAATAGTGGCAAAATGTCAATAACTTTTCAAAGTTCACTTAACGTTAAGAAAACTTTAAATATTTGAATTAAGTTTGTGTAAGCAACGCCATATATTAGCAATAATTTTAAAAATCTTATCTTCTGTATAAGTGAGTGTGTGTGGTTTTTCCTTCAAAAAAAAAAACCAAAAGAATTCGTTGATAAAAAAAATTTTTAAACTTTTTTAAAGTTTCTAAACTTAAAAACAACAACAACAACTACAACAGTAAAAAAAAAAGGAAAATGTTATAAATTAAAGCAACAATCATTAATCAAATTAAAACCGAAAAAAAAAGAAAAAAAACAGAAAACTTAAATGGATATTCATAATATAGAGGCGTTTAAATGATGGGTGATGAACGAGGAATGAAAGACTTAAGAAAGAAACTTTTCAAACAATGCCAAATCACACAACAACTACTCAAGTGGCAAAAAGCAAAAATATAGAAACAACAACAACAATTACGGAATACAAGAATAATAAATTGAAAACAAAGCAACAAATTTAGAACACAATCATTAAATTTTTTTTTTGTTTTTAAAGTTTTCAAAAAAAAAAAAAAACAATAAAAAAAACAACAACAACAATAAAAACTAAGTGAAAAAATTTTTTGGCAAAAAAAAAAAATTAAAATTTAATACTAACACGCCTTATAATTTGTTAAAGAGTACCACAAGAAATATTAATAAATTTTGTATTGTTTTTTTGTTTTTGTTTTTGTTTTCTGTTTGTGTTTTTTTTTATAAACAAATCTTTGTTTAATACTTCCCAGTTTCCCAGTTCTCATAATAGAAAACGATTATATTGTAGCATAATAAAACGGGCTATAAATTTAATAATTATGATATGCAATGATATTTTGTTGATTGTAAATAATATTTAAGTTTTGTTTTTTTTTTACTTTTTTATAAAATAAATTCAATAAATTGAACTTTAAGGCGTCATTGATTTCACAGTTTAAATGCTAAGTCAAGCTTATGAAATAATTTCTTGTTTTGTTTTGTTTTGTTTGGGGGAATTAAACAAAACATTTAAGTTTTTGTTTAATTTATTAAATAAAATTTAATTAATTTATTAATGAATAAGAATTGATTTTGATCAAAAACAAAAGACTTAAGCAATAAACTTTAATTTATTGTGCAGATTTTTTTATAAATGGCATCACCACTATAACAGTTTAATAATGACTCTGTACAACCGCACCCAACTTATTTATTTACAAAATTTGAATCCTTTTCATAGTGCATACAAGTTCACATAAGTAATTTGCAAGTAATCCTAAGAATTATCAGAAGCTGTACCATCATAGAAGGTGTACAACAACCAAGCAGGCTATAGTTCTACAAACAAGAATCAACTTTGAAATCAAATCACTGCTTTAGTTCAAGGACAAATCAATTAACATGCATACTTACATACATAATTGATCATTACAATCCTTTAGTCAGAATAACAACCTAACTTCTTACACCACTTATGTTGTGTGTATTAATTTTGATACATGAATGGCGGAACCTACAAGTTTAAAGTCAACTCCGAAAGACAGATTTTTTTGGGATAATTTTCAAAGTTTTTATCTACTCCCAGAGTGTTTTCCAGAAATCTGCTAAGTGGAGGACGCTGAAGAAATATTCAAATTTCGTTTTGTTGGAGATGTCTGACCTGAAGTCTGAACCTTGGCTTCACTTCAAATAGGCCAACACACTACCTAATAGGCTAAGTCGGCTTGTCAATGGCCAGTTAGAAGAAATATTTTTTCGTATTTCATTTAATTGAAGATGTCTGACCTGAAGTCTGAGCTGTGGACTCACATCTAATAAGCCAACACATTACCTACTAAGCAATAGCGATTTGTTATAATGTTACGTGAATTACGAAAGAAGTAAAATGTTCACATTTTCTAGTTCATTGTTCTTGATACGCTATTTCCATGAAATATAAAATGGATTTCAAGCAGATTCCAATTGGATTCCAGCTTTAAGACCACCAGTCTTTATTATAAGGCTGCCTAAAGAGCA
Source organism: Sarcophaga bullata (assembly GCA_005959815.1). Lineage (NCBI taxonomy): Eukaryota > Metazoa > Arthropoda > Insecta > Diptera > Sarcophagidae > Sarcophaga > Sarcophaga bullata. Next base: position 112,116 of record QOCX01000399.1, on the reverse strand, counting down.
CGTCTTCCGGTCTTGCCTCTTTAATATGAAATGTTTTTGCTTGAAGTACTTAAGTACGACACTTATTTGCCGTAATACAGGCCCCTTTTTGTGTGACTCTACCATCCAGCATTGTAATAAACTTTGTTTGATAATACCTTTCAAGCTACCTAACGATAAGCAAAGACTCTCAATTAAATTTCTTCAAGTAGAGTGTCCATCTGCATTCTCCTTCCAGTCATTACCGTTGCTCTGGTCACTAGAACTCTTCAAATTCTTTTAAAGTTCAATAAAAATTCTCCATTTGGAGCATATATTTGCCATCTCTTTCTAGTCGTAAACCTAGCTGTGGTCAGTAGCACGCTTTTGAAGTTCAAGGCTTCGACTTAGATTTGCTTGCTTACATTAGTTCCTTGCAATATTCGGCAGGTTGCAGGTTAGTTTCATCGGAATACCTCTTCATATAAGAATGCTGCCTATGACATTGTGGTCTTATGTAAAGAATTATTTTACAATTGAACAGGCGACTGAGTTTCGGCAACTGCTTAGTTAGGATTCTTAAGCTACGGGTATAGAAAATTCCTAACTTATAAGTTCTTAAGCCCGCCTGCCTGCTTGCCTCCATATTTGTATCTCATTGCCGCAGTAACTACATGCCTGCAATTATTTCATTGACCATGCTCAGAAGTATAATAACTCATCAGTTACTATGGGCTTTAAGGCTGCTCTCTCTCTTATTCAAAAAGTTCGTTTTCTAAGTCTTTTGTTTTATTTACTAAAAAAATTGTTTAGAATGTTATACAGAGAGAGAGAAATTCTTCATTTTACTTGCTTTAAGGCAAATTTAGATTTCTTTTTTTTGTTTTTGTTATTGTTTTTGGTTAATTAAAAAACTAAAAAAAAATCTTAACAAAACGTTATTTTAATATCAGATTTCTTAACAACATCCTTTCACCCACCAAACTCAAAAAAAAAAAAAAAAAGAAAACAAAGTAAAGCAAATTGGGTTCTTAATCACTCGAAATCATCACTGTTTCCCACACTCAGGCATGAAGGAAACGTTAAGAAAAAATTTCAAATTACCGTTTAGGCCATAAAATGTAAAGACTACCCGTGTTTAAGTATTTGAAACTCGTGCTTGACTTTAATGTAAATTGAATGTGCCGCATTGTTTCAATGTTTCAATGTTGAAATGATGATAAGGCATCTGCTCTAATTTATCATTAAATTGTGCTGCTGGTGCTGGTGCTGGTGCAATTGTTGCTAGTTTTTCTTATAGGTTTTTAAGCACACATAAAATTTTTTAGCAAATTTGTTTTTGTAGTTTTATTAGGTTGTACAAGTGCTCCACATAATTTTTTTTTTTCTTCCAAAGATTTTGTTTTGCAAAGAAAAAAAAAACTCGTAGGAAAGCATAAAAAAATTTTCTGCCTCTTTTGTTTAGCCAGGGCCTGTTTATTGTTTTTTCTGATAAGAAAACGGCCTTAAAGATAACATATTTATTTAACGATAACTAGGCAAAAGCTTGTTTTAATGCCGATTTAAAAAAAAAAAAAGAAAATAATTTATGGCAACACTTAAAAGCTACATGATATTGCTGGCATATGATATGTGCTCGTCGTCTGACTTTCACTGATACTGATACTGATATTGATATTGACGTTCATGTTGATGTTGTTGATGTTGTTGTTGATGTTGTTGTTGATGGCTTTCTGTTTATTTCATTAGTTTTGAAAGCTTCAATAGAAATCCACCTTAAAAAAACATCTTATCAGATCTTTGAAAACCATAATCAACCAACTAACTGGTTGCTTGTTATGCCAACAAATCTCTTTAACATCGCTTTTACTAGGGGAGTCTGTTTAAATTGAAGCTGCTGATGGTTTTAATAGTCTGCCATAAAAATTAAAATAAAAGAAAGAAAAGTTTTTTTTGGGGTTTTTTTTTTTCTAAATAATTTGTGTTACAAACTGAAATTTTTAAAACAGAAATTAATTACAACAATTGGCATACGAGTACTAGCAGGTTTAAAAAAGTTGGCTTAAAGAAATTTTACAAATCTCAAGAATTTTACAACAAATTTTTATTGTTTTAGCGAAAAGTAAGTGTCAAGCTAAGGCTAGCTTTTAGACCCATTATGATAACATTATGAAACCTAAAGAAAATCATAAAAACTTCCACTTAGGCCCACTGTGACATCACATTGTAATGCCTAAAGAAATCCAAGTCGTCTACAGAATAAATCTTGCTATTGCGGCAGTGTTTTTATTGGAGATTTCAGACAAAGAAAACAGAAAATAAGATCAAAACCATCCCCCTCAGGATTGCAGGCACTGCCCCCCTTTGAATTGTAATTGTGCGATTAATGTTCACATGATTTACGTACAGCAGAGAGCACAGGAAACTCAGTGCTCTTTGATCCTTGCAGGTCCAGCATACCTTCATGCTCATACCCTCATGCTGCCAACTAAGTAAAGTTGTCCAGTTTAACTGGGAAACACCCATGCCCCGATTAAGTCCCCTTGAGTCCACATATTCGATCGTTGTGATCCCATAAGAAGCCATAGCCTACAGTTAACTGACAGTTGGGCAAAGAAATAAAATTCTTGCTCAGTGCAGAATTTGTCGGCAGCCAATATAGACTCGATTTCATTCCTCATCTATGAGAATAAGAATGCTGATAAGTGCTTAGTAAAGGGTCATTCCTCAAAGTGACTTTGTAGCAGAAGGGGGGGGGGGGATAAGATTAGGCATTTAATGATTAAAATTATGGGGCACTGTATGATAGAAGAAGCTCTAAGGATGAGGAAGTGAAGAAATCCATTGAATCAGTGTGGACTTAAGCATCTTGGTACACATTCTTTGAATGGCATTTACTGCCTCAAAAATATTTCGCTTATAAATTCGCTTAATTTCATAAAGACTACCAACCAGTTCTGGCAAAGAATATGTGAATGCCGCATTTCAGTTTCGCTAAATTGCCTCATGACTTCTCAGTTCTTTCTGGTGATTGTTCTCGATCACTGCACTAAAATGGGCCGTAATGACTACGTAATATGGTCTAATGGCAGGTTATCCATGTAAACTAAGCAATCAAAGATTGCATCATAAAGGATGGTATAGGATGGAAAGAAGTATACAAACCCGTAGTGGAGCTGTGTCTAAAGGTACTTGAATATGGAACTGGCTTCTGCATAGACTGCTTTCTGCTTTCCTACAACTTAATTTTCCAACATCATATACTGCATGGGGAAAGGCCAAACTCCAAGTATGTAAATAACATCTCTTTACCCGTCAAACTTCAAATTAAAATTCTTAAACTAAATTCCAAAACGAAGACAAACATTACCCCTTAATTTCCAAATGCCAGCCAAAGCTTACTGAAAAAGAAAAGGAAAAAAAAAAGAAATTTCAAGACAAACCTCATAATTTCACTTTAAAAAACTTTTGCTCTGTAATTTACAGTTTATAATTTCATAATTTTTCATTTTGTTTGTTCTTGTTGTTGTTGTTGTTTTTAAAGTAAAAATTCCTAAAAAAAAAACCATTGGCTGGCCATTATCATTAAACAATTTGCTAATTTTACAAAAAATCTTTTTCTTTTTTTTTTTCTCTTCTACTTTTCTTCCTTCTATTGTTGTTGTTGTTGTTTTTGTTCCATCATTACTCTCTATTGGTCTCTGTTGTTTGTTCCCCGCCAATTTCTAAATAATTATAGAGAACTGCATATGAGTTTTTGATGGCCCCATTGTAAAGACTCCTCTATTATTAAACAATGATCATCATCATAATGATAATGATGATGACGATGGTGATGGTGATGGTGATAATGACGATGAATGGTCATCTGCGTAAGAAACATAACAAATTAAAAATCTAAAACTAGTTGAAGAGCAAAGTAAATACAACAGATTGGTTGGGTTGGGGAGGTAGAGTGTAAGAGAAACAGAGGGCCAATCATGCTTTTAGAAATACTTTTACACGCGCTTATAACGCTTAAGTATTATGGCACATCAGATATTTAAGAGAAATTGAGAGTAGTAAGCATCGTTAATAGTAGAAATAGATTTTTCTACACCATTTCCAAAAGGCATTAGAAATTGTTGAATTTTTTTTCTTTTTAATTTTCAAAAATTTTAATTTTTTTTGCAAAGAAAAATGTCTACGAATAGGAAAAAAACGGAAAATATCGAAGCAAATCTAGCTCTAGATGTCATAAAAGCATATGTAGTAATGCAATAAATGTGGGAAATAAGATTAAAAAACCTAATCAAAGAACAGTTTGAAGATGTACACACGAATCTTGTATACAAATTTCTCCAGGGTCTTCCAGGGCCTTCCAAATGGGAATTCCAAACGTTTACAGTTCCAAATACGGCCATTTTAAAACTACAACTGTCAAATTAGTTGTCATTTATTCAATATGTTTTGCCAAATCACCATAAGCGACTCGTGCAAATTATTTTCTTATAATGGTTGGTCTGTTCGGGCAATGTACCGCGCAAAATATCATCTTTAGAGGTGAGACCCAATACTAGATGAATAGGACATGAATAAACAAAATTTTGGACAATACAATACGAATTCGAGGCAATACTACTAATCCACATGAGACCTAAGAGTGTTCAATGCATCCCTAAAAAGATACTATTTGAGCTGGCGACGTAATCGCGCCATATTTCTTGGAGAACGACTTTGACCAGGCCATTCCTATCAACGATGGCGGGTATAGCTCAATGAATATCATCGTCTTTCGGCTTAAAATGAATATTCTGAACGCCAACGACGTGTGGTTTTAACTGAATGACGTCACGTGTCACAAAGCCTATGTCACATTGGATATTAGGCAGAATTGATTTGAAGTCATGATCATCTCATACGAAGGTGTTATAAACTGGCCACCGAGATCACGCGATTTGAATCCGTTCGACTTTTTCTTGTGAAATTTTCTTAAGCCTCAGAATAAGCCACAAACCAGAAAGGTCTTCAAAGCCAACACTACCCATGTCATCGTTCAAATTCAATCTGATTTATAAGAGAGGCTTGAAGTTTGGACACTTCGGATGCGCTTTACATATTTCTCATGGAATGAGCGTCAAAAGAGCTTGCAAGAGAGTAAAAAGATTCAACGATATCTCACACTCTTTGCTTTTTTTTCTGCATTTAAAGATAAGAAGCCCTTTAAAAACGACCCTATGCGTGGAGTATATTGCACACCTTTAGTCAGGATTACAACCCAGCTTCTCACATCACATTGGCGGGACCTACAGTTTTAATTCGCCTTTGATTGACAGACATTTTGAGAAACTTTTCATGGCAATTTCTTATTTAATCTCAGAGTTTTTGCCAGAAATCTGCTGAGAGGAAGTCGCCTTAGAAATATTTTTTCATGCCTTACTTGATGTTTGAACCGTGTGCCTCACGTTTTTGCCAGAAATCTTTCTCAGTCGCCTAAAAAAAATTTTTTTTTCATGTCTGACCTGGAGTTTGATCCGTGGCTTCACGTTTTTCCCTGAAATCTGTTGAGAGGAAATCGCCTAAGAAATATTTTTTCATGTCTGACCTGCAGTTTGATCCATTGCCTCATGTTTTTCCCTGAAATCTGTTGAGAGGAAATCGCCTAAGAAATATTTTTCATGTCTGACCTGGAGTTTCATGGCCTCACGTCTGGCACAAACGTGGCCTCACACGCTACCTACTAGTCTACAGCGCATACTATCTTGCCATGTCTACTATTACCGGGTCTTACGGAATACTAAGTGTAGGTTCAATGACTTCTACTTTCCATGGCCTTTATTGCTTTGATCTGCAATTAAAAAATGTTGCTTCTTCCTAGTGTGGACATTGTTTTCTCTGATAAATGTTAGAAAATGGTGTTCCCAGCAACCTATAAAATTCATTTTCGCAAATGTTAAAAACAATTTTTTATTCGCTGTTTTTTTTTATGAATTGTGCCTGATGCATGCATATTTGATTCATCCATCCATTGCCATCCATCTCCATAAAGTGGCCACTACTTGCCATTTAACCATAAAGTGTTGCTTTTAAATGCTGTTGTGCAATAGAGGGCCTAATCATTGTTATTAATCAACCCAAATGGCTTGTAATACAAATAGCAAAAGGGTTCGTCTTCTATCTCGCATGTGGTCATTTTCCCTTTTTTTTTTTGTGATTCCAATTCAAATGTGCTCTTCTGTGTGGTAGCATTTGATTTAAGCTAATGCTTCATCATAAGATAACAACACTTTCTAGGCTCATAGATTTATTGAATTACTTTCAGCCAGTGGTGTACTCTTTAAGGCTATTAAAGGGGGTCATCCTATTAAGCAGAGGCCCTTTTTTATTTAAAATTTTTTTGCTCATGTTGTTGTAATAATTTAAAGTGTTTTTTGTATGTGTTGTTGTTGTTGTTGTTGTTGTACATCTAGTAGATTAAGTTGTTCTTTATTTTTTTTGTGAAATCATTTCATTTCATAGGTTTTTTTTTCCTTGTCTTCTTCTTCATCCATTCCATTTTAATAATTTAAGACAAATGATGATGATTCTTGTCTTGAAGTGTTTCTGTATCTGTTTCCAGTTTACGCTGGCCAATGGCCATTAATTTAACGCGTGTAAAGTAGGCGCTTAAGGGCATTAATCTACTCAAATTTAATTTTTTTGTTTAACCTCTAAACGTACAATACAATTTTATTAAGACATCAGGCCAAGTCTAACCTGAAAGTCTATGTGAAATAGCAAGTCAAAGATGTGTACAAAAACTTGTACCTAAATTGACCCAGTCTCGCATTTTAGGGTTAAAAACAAACTAAAAAGGCAACCTGCAACCAAACAGCTCTTAAATCAATTTAATGTCAGTTATTAAGATAGGCTTTAAAAGTTTTTTTTTTAATTCCTAAGAAATAATCAATTAATGTTGAGTCATTCTTTGAATCCCCCCCCCACCATTAATTTTCTTCTTCTTCTTCTTCTATTATTTTGCAGGAAAACGTTCCAACGATCTAACGAATTACGAAACCACAAATCTACAGCCACCACAGCATCATACACAATCATATCATCAGCTACCAGCCGATCTATCAGCCGAAAGTATACACAAAGAAGCCGCCCTAGTACTTGCCCAGGCCAAACGTCACAAGAGCATAGCCGAGAATGGTGATAACATACCCACGTTTAGAGTGAAAACGAAACGCACCGGTGGTGACACAAATCCCAAGAAATTTCATTCATTGCCGTTGAGGAAAAAGAAATCTGCTGCCAACAGTAAGCCAGTAAGTCGCAGTAATAGTGACGCCACAGCCGCCACCAAGAAGCCCCATAAGAGACCTTCGATATTTAGCATCTTCAGTCGCAAGAGTGACAGTAACCTCAATCAAGCCGTAGAGCGTGATCCTCGCTTTGAGGATAGTGGTGGCAGACGCTTGGTACGCAGTAAATCGGATGTGGGTTCTTCTAACTACAAATTAAAAAAGGTTCTTAAAGACCCGAAAGCCAATCAACAGCCTACATCCGCTAAAAATTTACCACACACCACTACCCAGCTAAGTCCCATTATCGAAAACGATACACGTGAGGACTGCTTTGAGGAGCAATTTAATCGCGTACGTCGCAAATCGGAAGCCATAACAGATCGTGAGAAACATGAAAGTGGCATAAAGGAATTTCTGGGTCATAGTCAATCCCAGCCAGAACTGGTCGATAATATTGTACGCAATTCGATAGCAGAGGGTATAAAAGAGAAGATTTTAACATTACAAGCCAGGTCACAAGAAAACATGCACAGTTCCCAGTTGCCAGCCCAAAAATTGCCCCTTACCAAGGGTCAAACCGTCAATGGCATGGTGAAACGTTTATCCATGGAGAGATTTTCACCACCACCACCCATAATGGGTCCAGCCTTTTCATATATTAGGCCCAATGAAGGCATTACCTATGCCCAATTAGAATTACAGGATGATATACCTCAGAGATCTACAATAAACAGAAGAGATTACAACCACCACCACCACCAGCAAAGAGAATATCGTTCACCGCAGCGTGAATATCGTTCCGCTTCGCGTGATATTTTCACACCCGAAAGAGAACATAATCGCCGGTCAGAGGATCAAACCGATTTCATAGCTAGTCATAGAACTCCTTATTCCTCGAACTATAATACCGCCAATGGCACCACTACTATACACATAGGCGGCTCATTTTCGCCGTCCGCTTGGCAACAATTGTCGCCAAATCGCAATCTCAGCGATGAAGATGAGGGCTTAGGATTAGAGACTCGCAAATACTATGAAGATGAGCTGCAAAGAGAAAAACAAAGTAAATCGCCAAATGAGCCACCCATTGTACCTATAATACGCAGCATATCGCCAGCAGCCGTAAGAGAGAATGGTTATCTGGCAGAGGAAAGATTTCACTCGCCAGCCAGGGAAATACCTTTGCAAGATGATATGGGCTATCGACGTGCCCGTTTAGAGTCACGCATTCTAACACGTAAATATGGTGAGGGCAATACTATGGAAAGAAATGGTTATTTGCCCTCTCGAGAACATTCCCATGAACGTATCCTAGAGGATGAACCCGATACCAGCATGAGGTATCACCGACATCGCTACCTCAGTCCCGAAAGAGAAATATTACGCGATCCATATGAGCCACGTTTCCATAAACCCGAAGCTAATGAAATTTTACAGAAGTACTCACCTGAACGTTCTCATTTGGATATTATAGCACCTTCGTTAACACAGATTTCCACCAGCACTCTACCCAAAACGGAGAAGACTTCACGCTATAAACATACCAAATACTATGATGATGGTCATGGTCATGGCGTTAAAGAGGTGTATGAACGTGAGACCCAATTCGATATTGATGGCAAACCTTTAGTGCGTGAATCACGTCACCGTGAAAGAGTCGATTCTTTTACGGGTAAGCCTATACGTGAGAGTTCACCACCCGTGGAACGACATCATATGTTGGCGGACTATGAACCCAAATCCCTAGAATCGCAATTTACCAGTACCGATCAGTATCGCTCATCGCCGGAGAATATGAAACGCTATGAAAATAGCGAACGTCATCTAAGTGGCCGCCAAAGCAGTGAAGATCATTGGCATAGCAGTTTGAAGCGGGACAAACTACAACAACGCAGTTTCGATAAGGGCGATTCGGGCATTGAGAATGATTTCCGCAAAGAGTCCTTTAATGGCGATCTAGTAACAAGGTAAGTGAGAGAACATATTGAATTTTAAAACTAGATTTGCTACTGAACCCGAATGGCGAAGGGAGACGACATTAAAACCTTAGAGATAAGAAATGATCGCCACTCGCACAATACTTTAAGCTTTTGATTCTTCCAGTTAGCTGTGATGGGTGACATATGACGTAATTGTACATAAGACTTCCATTTTGTGTTAAATTTTTAATCAATTCTTAGAGAACATGGTCCACTCGATGCTTAGCTGCATTAGAGGGGCATCCAGATGGCCCTTATTCATAAGTTATGATCTCCCTAGGTTGCTAGAGTAACCAACGTTATAGAGGTTATCTGTTCAATTAATAAATCCAGTACCATAACTATCTTTAACCTTTGAAAGCAATTTAAAAACCCGTTAAATTTCTCTTTGCAGATGGCGCAAACGCACCATAGCCGATGACATTAAAAGCTGTGAGAATTTCTTGAAAAAAGAACGACGCCATTGTGAGCATCAACGTTATGGTAAGCGTACTGAGAATTTTATCTATCGTGAACGTTCCATAGATGATGGCTCACACTTTGATCCACATTTAGATAAGTATACAACCAGCCACGCCCACAACAATCGCAACAACCGTATCAACACAACACCAATCACCTCTACGTTACGAAAACGCGATCAACAATCACAAACCGCCGACGAATTAAGCGCCAACAGTTTAAAACGTAACAAGAAATTGGGTGGCTTTGAGAAGGTGAAACAATTATTTGGAGCCGGCCACGGAACAACAACAACGGATAAGAAAGATGGTGGTGGGGAAAGAAAAAGTATGAGTAGCACTACGAGTAGTAGTGCCGGCACTCAGCAGACCATTAAAGCAAAGGAACCGCATAAAGACAGCAGCAAGTATATGGTGAAAGAGGAGGAAATGCGCTCACGTTATAGAGAATATAATGGCAGTGGACAAAATGGTGGTGTTGGTATGGTGGGTGGGGGAGCCGGAGTGCCAGCGGTTAATAATAATAAAACAACAACAACCATAACAACAACTACAACAACAACAAATATCATGCAAAATGATAATATGCGCGAACCAAAGGTGAGTGAAAATTTTTAAAAATTTAATTTTGAAATTCGGGAGAAATAATCACAGAATAGTTTATAGAAATAGAAGAGAGAGCTGAACGGGTTAATTAATAATTGATTTAAGCTAAGCTTTGTTTTGTTTATGTATGGTAAAGCACGGAAGTAATTCTATGTGCCTTATTAAGCTGCCATATGGACCAGACCAGTTGATTATTATGATTAGTAACCATAAATTAAGGAGGAGGGAGGGTATTTTTTTCTCTTTTTAAAAATATTAATTTTGCCTTCTGGTACAGTGGCAAAAATGAAGAGGTCAATGCACGATTTTTGTTGTTTTTTTTTTTTTCTTAATTTTTTCACCTTTTTGTGGTGGGGGTTTAATCATCACATCATCATTAATAGTGTGATCATGATACTCTCTGTGGATACGTTTTGCTTTTGGCCATTATTTGATGAGTAAGTTTATTTGTTTTTTTTTTTGTTTTTGTTTTATGCTGCGCATAATCAAGCAAGTATCTCTAGTTGTTGTGAATACTTTTGTAGTTAACATTACTGGTCATGGGAAGCTGCTAATTATGGTTAGATTTGGTTTTCTTTATAAACATTGAAGGTGGGCTACTTAAAAATCAACAACAACAAAAAAAATTAAAAAAAAATTAGCGTGTTGGCGTAGCTAAATTATAAAAAAAATAAAACACAGAGAGACAGAGAGAGAGAAAGAGGGAGAGAGCAACAAATTTATGTCTTTTTTTGTATTATTATTTGTATTTTTCTATCAAATTATTTATGTATGTATGTATGTATGTATGTATGTATGGTATTCTATTGTGTCAAAAGCTAAACAATATTATTTTTTTTTAATGGCTTTTAATTTAAATTTTTTATGGCCTTTTAGTTTTGGTCTGGGGGTTGATTATTGCAAATTATTTTGTAAACTAAACAAGTGAAAGAGATTGTTTATGAAATTTAGTTTTTTTTTTTGTTTTTGCTTTCTGTCATGAATAGTGACATAATTAGCAATTATCAGAGTGAAAGGAAATCAGTAAAGAGTTTCGCAAGAATTCCAAATGAAAGTTATACTTGATTTGATCTATTTAACAGCCACATAGTAAAAGAGGCTAATAATTCAGTCCAGAAAACCTTATCATTGTAATGCTAATATGCATTTAATCTTTACTCGCATATTGCTTTACAAGTTGATCAGTCTATTGACTACTGTTTCATGACCTATGCTTTCCCACAGGGGTTCCTTGAAACTAAAATAAGACCCACAATCACCCTAAGTTAGGTTAGGTTAGGTTAGCAGATAGCTTGCCGTTCACGTTTTTCCATTTGCTCGCGGTAGTCTTCTAGCTGGCAAACACAAAGTATGTATGTTGACAGAATCAGTGTTTCCCTTTCCGTTGAGAGGCGGGAAATTCACGAAGTCACTGATTTGTTGAGCCAACCTCTTAGAATGCTCTTCTTACAGTTGCTTTTACAATATGCCTCTTGCTATGTAAACTTATTTAAATCTAATGTTACGTTAGGCAAGTTCACTCAGTGGCCCATATGGCGCATTGTGTTTTCCAGTGTAAGGTAAGCCCCATTGTCATAATTCGTTAGTGGTTAATTTAATTTCCCCCACCCCAGGCTCCGGATAAAACCACCTTGTTGCCTTACTGACATGTTAACCACCATGCCCAGATCTGCAAACATTCTGTCAAAAACCGATGTGAACTACTTTAGAGTGCAGAAGTCTAGCATGAAAGGTGTTATACCGATTCCGTTTGTCTCCACATCATGGCAGCTTCCGTACTGGCCAGTTCCCTTTGTGGCACGTTGGCCACCATGCCCACATTTTTATACGTTCTGTCACCCACAAACCTATGTCATCTGTTTTAGAGTACAGGACGCTCACATAAATTGTCTTTACATCAAGCCAATATTTTTGCAGTAATCCTTTGGGGACAAACCCAGCTTATCAGCGAAACTGCCAATAGCGCAGTGTGCCGTTGAAATTCCTATTAAACTACGAACCATTCTCTGGTCGAACTTAAGTAGTACCCTGGTTTTCCTAATTTGTCACTTGAAAGCATCATTATTTTCCATGCATTTGGGCTGTTAATGTCTGGTCGTGTAGGTATACGAGTTCCACTTGATCCACTCCGTATTTTCAATAGAATTTTTTAATACTTTTTGGTTGTTTAAAGTAAAGCAGTTCTGCCTCGAAGCATCGCTACCATTTTCTTTTTATTATTTCGCTACTTCAAGTTTTTCCTGCAAAGCAAGTGATTGCTAAGCGCGCCAAAGAACTTTCTTGTGGTAATGATGCACAAACCAAAGACCAACTAAGCATATTAAATGAGCGCATGGATGTTAGAAGAAGCGGCTACAAGTAGCCTTGGCACTTCACTTAGACAGGTCTAAAGAAATTGCATTTGAAATAGGATTCCAATAGGACAAATGGACCAGTAGAGTACATGGTTACTTTTCTATACAAACAGACTGAAATTGAATGAATGATTTTGAAAGGCACTGCCTAGTTATTTCTTAAAGTGATTCTCCCTCTCTCTCCCCTTCATACATATATTGCTCTCTCTCTCTCTCATTGCTCTCTCTCTCTCTCTCTCTCTCGAGAAATTGAAAAATATTCCTCAGAAGTAACTTTCTTGTTGAATTTGCCTCTCTGAAGTCAATTGTGGTCAGAAAACTTTAAGTATGATTGAAAGTTTGATTGAAACCGTGATTGAAAGCGTTATTGAAAGTGTGATTGATGACGTGATGCTCAATCTGTTTAAGAATTACTGAAGGAAATGCTTAGAGGGTAAGAGATCTGAGAGCTTTAAGTATGATTGAAAATTTGATTGAAAGTATGATTAAGGCAAACTGGTGTTAGAGGCCTCCATTTCAGACACATTAGAACTTATTTATTGTACGCATATGATTGAGGCCGTGACACGCAATAAACTTCTACATTTTCTGAGAATTCTTTTTTAGGCAAAAATTACTCATGCACAATGAATGAATAAGTCATTTGAAAACGGCCTTCTAAAATATGTGTGATACGTTGTTGTTTTGTTTGGTGTCGCTGCCACCATCAATTCAATTCAAGCTTAAGCTTAAAAGCCTGTTTATACGGATGACCATAAATTATTCTATCAAATGTTGTTACTGCTTTTATGGATTTAATGCTGTAGTGTTGGAGGAGGTATTTTATGTCGAATTGCATTCCTTTTTTTTCGTTTTTTTTTTGTTTTCTTTTTTCATAAATTTCATAATTTATTGTTTATTTGAGGGAGAAAAAAAAAAGAAATATAAAGAGAGAGAGATAAGTGGGGAAGAGGGTAGAGGATAAGGTGAAAGAATATTGAAATAATTTTTAACACCTTCTTCAAAAAAGAAATAAAAAAAAAATTGAAAAAAATTTTTCGTTTTGCTTGTGTGGCTATACCCTATGCCCGGCTGGGTTGGCTTAAGATGTATGATTTTAGTGTCAATAGAGCGTAGCCTATTGCATATTCGTTTTCGATTCACTTTTATGGTTTCCATAGGCCATTAATAATTTTCAAATCCATTCCATCAGCATTCGTTTGGAATGCCGACAATTCTGTTGCACACACAGTATTGCTTGCTTGGGTATGCCGCAATACACCATATGTGGCGACATAATCCTGTTAAAAGATGTTCCAAATGTATGTAGGTTTCCACGCTCGTGTATAAGCTCTTAAATTAACGTTGTTTAGTTAAGTTGCCAAATATTTTTTTGTTGTTGTGGTTTTTTTTTAATGATGCCTCAAGTTAAAGTTTTTTTTTTTTTTTGTGGGTATTTTGTTGAGACAAAAGCAACCCAAAGTCTCGCAAAATAAAGGTGGAGTTTTGTTTCATAATGAAACATAAATTAAACAAATAACAATTGGCATTTGTGTTTATAGTTGTTGTTGTTGTTGTTGTTGTTGTTATTGCTTTTTTTTTTTTGTCATTTATTTCATTATTCAATATAAGATTTTACGAAATTTATCTTGTGATAAATGTTTGTTCCTTTAATGAGTGTTTCAACATGTACGAGTATGTTCGCAGAGATGAAATCGATCGAGATAGGCTTTTTAAAAAATATTTCCAATTCGAAATATGGATTCCTTAGAATCATTAAATTTATGGCTGATTTTTTTATAATTTATTGCAATTTAAATATTTTAATAAAAAAAAAAAATACACGGTACAACACAAGGGACTTGTTGTTGCAAAATATTCAAAGAAAAAAATTTTTTTTTTAAATTTGATCGCAAAAAATTATGCTTTTTTGTTAAATTCTAGCCACGTTGATGAGAATTATTATTTCAGATACAAGTTGCAACTAGTTCTTAAGGGACATTTTAAATTTAAAGGAATAACTATTGGTTCTCAAGTGAACATTTTGTGCTCTTCACAGCATCACTTTCCATTAAACAACCGGAGTTCTGCAAAGGTCTTTTAAGGTCCTCTATCTATTGTCACTAAGGATAATTCAAGTCTAATATATGTTTTCATTAAGCATTTCTTATCTTTAAGAGAGAAATCACCATAGTTTAGTAGGTAGTATGCTGTCTAGTAATCTGGAGTGCATTCGAAATGTCATGAATTTGATCGATTGCCTTAATAAGGCGCAGTATTCTAGTAGGTAGTGTGTTCGCTTATTGAACGCAAGGCCAGGGTTCAAACCTCAAACCCCAGACAACTCGAACATAATGAAATATGAAAAAATATTTCTTAGGACACTTCCTCTCAGCAAATTTCAGGCAAAAACTCTGAGAGTAAATAAAAATTGTCATGTTTTTCAAAAAAAAATCTGTCGTTCATGTAGAAAAATTAACAAATGCAACATAAGTGGTGTGAGAAACTAGGTTGTAATCCTGACTGAAGGCTTGTAATGACCCATTATGTATGTGTGTGTGTATCTTAAAGAAAGAAAACGCCGCAGTATGTTGTCTAGTAATCGAGAGCGCATTCCTAGGCTGTGGCACATAAATTCGACTAAATTTAAACGATGGCATGAATAATATTGGGGTTGGGAATAGCTGTGGCTTGTAGCGTACTAGCGTACGTCTGCGTCTTAAAGAAACCTCACAAGAAATAATCCAACGGGGTCAAATCACACGATCTTGGTGGCCGGTTTACATTACCTACCCATAGGGAGAGGTGACATGAAATCTCTTGTGCAGAATGTTCAATATGACATGATCTGTATGGCATATAGCGCCGTCCTATTAGAACCCATTATCGATGGCGTCCACATTATTAGGTTCAGTCTAACTGAAATGCACGCCTTTGGCGGTGATATCCTTGAATTCAAATCAGAAATAAGTTTCAATGCTTACAACAGTTTGACGTACTCAGATGTCAAAATGTTTCACATTCTCAATTGTCAAACGGTTTGACATTCTCAGAACATTGTTATCGATATCTACAGATGCTATGCTAAGAAGAAAAAAGAAATAAAAAAAAACTACTTCATATTAACAATATGGTATGGCCACGACCAGTGCAGACATAGCAACCGGCCATTGCCCAGATTCGTGTGTGTTTATAAGACCTTAAAAGGATTAGATGTGAAGCTTTTTATAATGCACCGGGTGGCAACTACAATCTAACCTATACTGGGAATTATAATAGTGAAGGGCAGGAAGCTGTAAAGCATGATTTTAGCCTTCTTTCAAATCGCTAATAACAGTGTCTAGAAAATAATTTCATTTTGGCATATCGAATGCAGAATCTTCCAATCCTTATAGTTTAAAAGCTAATTCAGTATAGCAATGAAATATTTTTGATATGTTATGAGTCACTAAACAGATTTTCTAATTCATCGATCCACCTGAGAACAGCATGTAGCCACTGGGTCAGAGAAAATCATTCTCATGCTCGAAATTTTTTTTTTTTTTAACCTGTGTGCTATTATATCACCATGAGTTAAATACCTAAATTTGCAATTGTTTTATTATTATTTTTCTATTATTTTTCTTTTATTACGGCTTTAATGGCTTTTTATTTAAAAACGTTTTCTATGCACATAACCTAACCTATTGAGGCAATAACTTTCAGCAACAAAAGCAAAAGACATCCGCCAACGCGCTAATATTCTTGCCATATTAAATTCTAATTCTTTTGTTGTTCTTTTTTTTATCTTTTTTTCTTAAAAAACTTCTTTTAAAGTCATTGTTACTTTTGTTGTTGTTATGTTTGTTGTGTTACCTTTATTCATTAGAAATCCAAGGCCAAATGAAACCAGCCAAATCGAATTCTTTTCAAATGATTTTTTTTTCGTTTTTTTTTTTTTTTTTTGTTTGCTTTTTCTTAAAGGCAGTCTCGTTGAGACGGGCGGACGTACGTATAGGTATGCTGTATATACATACATAGATACGTACTCATGCAATTAACTATAATATGCAGACAGAAAAAATTGCTTTAATGGCAGACAGACTTAATGGTGGCATTGCAATTTTATACTTAAAATGTTAATATTATTATAATATGATGTTGTTGTTGTTGTTGTTGTTGTAGTTTTTGTGCAACAAGTTTCATTTAAAGTTGGCTGGTTGGCTGCCTGGTTGGTTGGTTGCTTGCTTGCATTATTAATTTGCATCTTAACGTTTAATTTACGTAGAAACGTTAATAATATTTACGTTAAAACGTAACCAATAAAACGTTTGCGTCTCTAAGCCAACAAACAAGTGTTCTAACTAAGCTTTGAAGCGTAACGCAATTTAAGTAAGACCGACAGCAATACACACTCACTGCAGGTTATTGCAACGCCACAAACAATCAAAAAAAAATTTTTTTTTTTCATTAAATGCGTCTCGAACGTTAGCCACAGTGGCAGGTAGTCATTCCGTCTATCATTTGCTAAAATGTTTTGCAGTTTGAAAAATTAAAAACAATTAAATTAGCCAACAACTAACTACCTACTGCCACAATTACTACTGCTGTTTTGTCAAAATGTTTAATTTTTTATTGTTTGGGGATTTAATTTGATTTCAGTTATGACTTCTGCTTTATTCTGTCTTTCAATTTAATTTCTAGACATTTTTACAACAGCCAGTAACATTAAACGCTAATTTCCTTTGGCTAATCAAAGAATATTTTTTAATGAATAGTTCTTCCGATGATTTCTTTAAATTTTAGAAAAATTTAAAAGAATCCCTTGCTGCTACAAGTAATCTGTTTAGTGGCAGAGAGGACAACCACCAATGAAAATCAGTCAGTGGCAACACCTCTTGGAAAAGTACAAAGTAAAAGAACACACCCAGAGGCCAAACAGCAAACAAAACATTATCTTTCTAAAAGAGAATCAAAGAATCAGTTTAGAAGATAATACCCAGTAAACCATAATTATGCAATCAACTGTTCCCCCATAGAAATCTACATGACCAAGGGCATATTCAAATTGCCTCGCAGACCCTTGCTCCTATTAATCTTGCGTTTTTCTGCTGATAGCATATTTTGCCGCGGTTCCATTCTCTATTCTCGTCATAGGACATCGGGTTTATTTCCCTTTAATACGTTCTGCCTCTTTACTGCGGCTTTACTCTTCTATGGTTTATCATCTGCCAATCAGCGTTCCAATGTGTAGGCGGGGTCGGCATCAACGTAACTCTTAATATCATCCTCCATGAAGTCGCCTTAGTCTAGTTGGTAGTGTGTTGGCTTTATTAGTTCCAGTTTTTCCAAATTTTTCGGTTGTTAAACGATTGCTAGCCGTACATAGCAAAGCTTGCAGATGAACGATAGTTTATCGCTGCCAGCCATGTAAGACTAGTAAACTTGAAACCATTTAATGGATAACACGAACTGGCCGTAGCCTAGTAGGTAGTGTGTTGGCTTAGCAGATTCCATTTTTCCACATTCTTAGATTATTAAACGATCGATATCCGTACATGGCAAAAAAGCCAAGTAAAATCAGTGGACTTGAAACCACTTAATAACACGATAACACGAAGTCGCGATAGTCTAGTATGTTGGCTTATTAGATGTAAGGCCACGGTTCAAACCCCAAGTCATGACTTCCGCCCAGAAGATTTCTGGCAATAGAAAATGAAAAGTTTCTTTAAAATCTATCGTTCGGAATCGACTTTAAACTGTAGGTATTACCACTCATGTATACAATTAACACACAACATAAGTGGTGTGAGAAGCTAAGTCGTAATGCTGACTAAAGGGTTGATAATTTATGTATGTATGTATGTAAGCCTTAATGCAGTCGCTGTAGTCTAATAGGTAGAGTGTTTGCTTTTTAGACGTGAGGCCACAATTCAAATCCCAGGTCGTACATCCAAAAAATATGAAAAAATTTTTCCACGGCGACTTCCTCTCAGCAGATTTCTGGCAAATACTCTGAGAGTCAAATAGAAAATTTCCATGAAAAGTTTCTCAAAAATCTGTCGTTCAGAATCAATTTTCAACTGTAGGTTCCGCCACTCGTGTATCGAAATTAACACACACAACATAAGTGGTGTGAGAAACTAGATTGTAATCCTAACTGGAGAGTTGTAATGGCTAATGTATGCATGTATGTATGTAATGTAAATGAATAACACGGTACATAGGTTATCGAGTTTCTAAAGTGCTTAAGCTTTCTCCGCTTTTACTCCATTTAGAGTGTGATGCATAATTTTCTTTAAAACTAGAGTTAAGGAGAAGCATATTCCTATTACAATTGCAAGCTATTCATGAGGGGCCTTTTGAAAATGGGTCAAACGAATATCTGAACGTTTTGTTTGTTCGCCATGGCATGTTTGCATTTCATTAACCTTTAGATGTGAAAAAAAAATGTGCAAAAAACTTACAATTGCTGAGAAAAGGCTAAAACTATTAACAATAATTGCTCTCATTAGCCGATATTCACTTAAAGTATTTGACGACAAAGTTAAACTAATTTACACCTCATGGTTAAACTCTCTACCCCCCCCCTCTTTAAACATTAAAAGGCAGCAGCAAAAAAAAACACAAGAGGCCACCCAATATTACTGGTGGTTAGAAAAATAAATACAATTAGCACTACATTGTTGTTGTAATAAGAACAATAACAACAACAACAACAACAACCACAACTAAACACAACAAAATTTCCTTAAATTATCTTAAACTCTTTAACCTTTTTCAACAAAAAATGTTTTTTTCTCTTCCATTTGTTGACTTAAACGGTCTTCACTGTTTAAACCAAACAATAACAACAACAAAAAAAACTGAATGAAATTATTTTGTTTAAATGAAAGCAACAACAACGTCATTAATTTGCATATATTTAAAGTTAAACAAACAAACAAACAAAAACGCCAAAAGACCTCTTTCGTTTTGAAAACATTTTAAAAATGTTGCAAATCTTGTGGCATTTTAAGCTGGAACTGTTTAAGTCAGGTTAACAAAAACAACAAAACCCCATTCAATGTTTTTGTTTTTTTTTAACGAAAAAAATCCCGAAAAAAAATTAAAAAAAAAAAATTAACAACACAACACCCACTTTATGTTCAAGCAAAAAAAAAAGCAACACAAGAGAAAAAAATCTCACGAATCAATAACATCGTCTACAAAGTACAAAAGTCACCCCTTCTGCACTTTGCCTTACCAATATTTATAAATGAGTTCACTTTAATCAATATTTGGTTTTCACAAATAAAATTTTTTATTTCAACACTTGAAACTAAAAAGTTTCTTTTCTTTTGAATTCAAAAGAGTGGCAACAGACAACATAACCTAAAATTTCACAGCAGTTGACGTTAATACCGTTCACACTATGGCTTACTCACTTCGTAGGTTGCTTTTGAAGCTTTCAAGTATCAGGAGAAGACCCTTGAACAAGAAGTTTTCTTTCGCCATAATTTCTTTAAAACAAACTCCTTTCGAAACCTAAACTTTGTCACTTTTCAGCCTCTTAATTGAAATGGCGACAATTCTTCTTTCATCAAGCATCATTTTTATTTCATCAAGTTCATTTCCCTCAAATGGGTCATAAATTTTGCGCTACACTGTCATTAATTGCTTCACAACCGCATGATCCATTGAGAAAGTAGGCTCATCAAGCCTAATTTGTGCTGAAAAATCCTTCAATCAGATTGACTTTGGGCTTGATACAACGCTTTTTATCTAAGCCATCAAAATAGAGAAAAAGACCTTTCATGGTGGCCGTACAAATGTAGAAGATGACATACATTCTGCTATGAGATCTTTACATTGACGTAGCTGTACAAATGCAGAAGATGACGTGCGACCAGGAATGCCATCAATCACATTGATTTTAGGCTTGATAAGTACTATGGAAAGCTTGAATTATCAATTACAATAGGAAAAACGACCTTTCTTTATGGCAGTACGAATCTAGAAGATGACATATGTTCTAAAATGGTCAGCTAAGCTCTTTACATCAATTTTACTGTACAAATGCTAAAGATAACGTATGTTTTAGAATGCCATCAATCAGGTTGTTTTTAGGCTTGATTAGAACTATGGAAAGTCTAAGTCATCAAGATAAAGACTAAACCATCGGCAATAAAACCTTTTATTATTTTCGTACGATTGTAGAAGATGACTTACGATCTGGAACGCCATCAATCAGATTGATTTTAGGCTTGATAAGTGCTATAGTAAGTCTAAACTATCAAATTCAAAAGGAAAAACGACCTTTCATTGTGGCCGTACGAATGTAGAAGATAATGTACGTTCTGGAATGTCCCGTTGTGCTCTCTACATCCGAACCCTTTGATCAAATTCACCATATGGTGTTGATCGATAGGAGATTGAAAGCTCGAGAGTCTCTGGAAACTATAGGCATCCAACATGGGTAAGTTGTTCCAATCTGTAATGAAGGCTTGGGTATGAGAAAGCTCTCTTATGGGGCAAGGTTTTACGTTATAGGATTAATCGCTTAATTTCCTTAGTGTCATACAGTTGAATATGGAGTAACGTTCTCTATGGCGTCCGTTGGGCAATCTTTCAACTCTTCAGCAATGGTTTGTTTTGCTATAAGGAAACTACTTTTTGACAACGTGTACTCTGGACAATCCATTTTAATCTACGATCGTCATGTTCAGTTAACATTTCCTGCCTAATTTTGTTGATATGCTTACTTATCTAATAGTCGTAGTAGCCTCAAATTCTGTGCACAGTATAGTGATTACACCTTCTGATTACACCTAATCCCAGGCCGATTTATAATTTTGCAAAATGCCATACCAAATGCCTTCGCATAATTTTCCATTTGACCTGTTGTTGACCTCAATTTCTTTCTTTAGCTTCCTTATTTTGCATACGAAATCCCAGATTCGTTCCATTTGATTAGCTGCTGATAAGATGTAATGGATTGAAGTACGAGTGCTTATTACTGATTATGTTCAACAATAAGTCACTCACAATCAAAAATAAAAATTTTCTCCCCCCATAGCGGAAATGTCAATTTGCCAGTAATTCTATTGGCATTTGGTGGAAACAAAACAAAACAAAACAAAAACAGAAAACACACAAACACACACAAAAATTAAAGGAATGCCTTGCAAATGTATGGAATCTTGCCACCACCAGACATTAACAAATGATTTCTTATGGCATCTCTAAGCCATCTACTAACATAGAGACACGCCGACATAGAGACATAAAGACACACATTTTTTATGAGCCCGAGTATGTCAGTGGAGTCATGTTAGTTTGAATTGGTTTTTGTGTTTAAAACTAGCGGTAGATAAAAGAAAGAAAAAACAAAACAAAAAAACAAAAAAAAAAAAAAACTGGCAATAAAACCATAAGGAAGCTCTTAAGGAGTTTCCCAGCACTGGTAACAGCAGCAACACCAACAACAACAACAGCAATATTTAGAAAATATGCAACATTTGCCAACAACAAAAATAGTTGAAGAAGAAGGAAGAAAAAAAAAACATCGACTGCTATTAGCATGACATGAGTGGATAAAAAAAAGAAAAAAAATGAAGATGCCATCTTCGTGCTAAAGATGCTGCAACATGCAGTTGCTCAAAAGTTGACTCCAGGTGAAGTGGAAATGGTGGTGTTGTTGTTGTTGTTGTTGTTGCAAGTATAAGTGCTAAAGCTTATGTTGCTTATGATGTGTGCATGACTCCTTTTGCTTTTGCTGCAGCTTACCATAGAATGTGGCATTGTGTGGAGGCGTAAAATAACAGAAAATCGAACAAAAAAAAGATGAAGAAAAAAAATAACGAACTCTGTGTGTGTGTGTGTGTGTGTTGGTAACTGATGTCTTGCATAATGCATGCCTCACATTGCACATTGCATTGCATTGCATTGCATTGCATTGTTGCAAACAGTTTGTAAAATAGCGTGTGTATGTACGTACACGTGCTATATGCCGCTTGTGTTGGCAATCTTGAATGCTTCCCTCACGAGATCTCATGTGTAAAGGTTTTTTCCGTTCGTTCGTTGCTTGACTATAAAAATGATCTTGAAAGTTATGCAACCACTTGTAAGTTGACATATTGACACCCTTTTCATTATTGGTTTTGGTTTTATTGTTGTTGTTTTTGGTTTTGTTGTTTTTCTTTTTCTTTTTATTTTGCAATAAAAATACGTACTAAAAATAAAAAGGAACTGGAAATGTTTTTGCATAAATTATCAAGCAAACTTAGGCTCAAGACAAACAAAAAAGAGAGTGTGTTTCACACAAATACAGTGAAACTAAGTCTTAAAAGATATTTAAAGGGGTTTCCATATCACAAATGTATTTTAAGATTTTGGAGATCCAATGCCCTAAAAGATTATATCATGAGCATACCCACCCAGAAACCAGACTTCATACTGTTATTGACGGATAGTTGTACTAAAGTGCTGCAACCATGCGCCCTTACAATGTCTTCTTCAATAATTTTGTCTTGACAAACTACCGCATTATGTTCAGCCTTAGTAAGGATATCATCCGTGCTTGATACCCACCCAGCAATTTACTTCTGAGATGCATTAACACCAGGTTTAAGATACGTGTTCGCTCTCATCATCATAGAATCTACAACGCGATAACCATTCTGAATAAGTGTTCCTTATGACATACATTACCGCTGCACAGAATCTACATATTGTGCTTGATCCTCATACTGCAGTAGTTCATCAGAGGTATATATTGAGCTTGATACTCATACTGCAAAGCTTGATCAGAAGTACATATTGTGTTTGACCCTGATACTGCACTGCATGATCAGAAGTACATATTGTGCTTTATCCTTATACTGCAGTGCTTGATCAGCAGTATACATTGTGTTTGATCCTCTTACTGCATTACTTGATCAGAAGTATATATTGTGCTTGATCCTCTCATTGCAATGCTTGATCCGGTTGTGAACCTCAAACTACTTACAAATAGGCTGATGCATAACTAAAACGCATTCGACTAGAAGAGAGTATTGTCAGCTTACACAGTTCACCGCTCTCTGCGGCCTCATGTCTAATAAGCCAACACACTACCTACTGGAATAGGGCGACTTTACTAAACGGTCTTATCAAAACTTGGTATTTACTAGGAATCTGTAAACCGATTATTCTTAAATGGCATCTAATAGGGTAAACCGGTTTTTTTTAATCGCAAAGAGAATCGGGTTTGACTTTATTCGTTCTCTTTAAACATTTTTTTGTTAATTTTTTTATTTGTTGTGAAAAAAATCTAAAAATTTTGTGAGAATTTCCACTCCCATCGATACAAAAAATTAAATTGATTGGATGACCCAGTAAATGAACAATTAATTTTCGATTACGAGCTTATTTCATGGCTTTTTTCTTATTTTTTTTATTCGTTATTTTATTTGACTGTGAAAAATAAAATAAAGAAATCCATTTATTCCCATAATAGTTATTGCTGTTGTTGTTGTTGTTCTTTTATTTTAAACAATTATTTGGCCACAATTGGGTTAAAAAAATTGAAATGAATCGAGCATGCGATTCATATGAAACAAGTTTTAAATGAAGGCATAGCTAGACGACGGAGGCATGTTTGATGAAATGAAATGTAATACGTACGTTAGTGGGTAATATGATGCTCATGTTGTTAAATCAACAAAACCAATATTGCACCAGCCAGCAATAAAAATGACAGACTTAACTTAGCGACAACAGTCAGCCATTCAAGCCATTCATGTTATGTGCAAATATTGTTGGCAACATTTTTTGTTTTTTTTTGTTTGTTTTTGTTTTTGTTGTTTTTATTGCCAAAATAAAGTCCAATAATTGCAAATACCAACAAAAGGCAATCACTGGTCTTCAGATCTTATTTTTTTATTGATGTCACTAGCAATGTTTGTATTGTTGCTGTTGTTGTTGGTTGTTGGTTACAATCAATGACCACAAAATATTGGTTAAAAACAAATGTACCCTTACCTGCAACATGACCATAAAATAATCGTTTTTCTACAGGTTGCTGCTAAAAGCAACCAACAATAACAGAAAACTATATTTGATCGTGCATAAACGCCTGCCTGCCTTAAAGACATGAATGGAAAAGGAAAAAAAAAAGAAGTACAACAACAACAACTAAGATTTTCAAAAATCAAATACGAAAATTATGCTTGGCTAAGGCCAATTATGTATTACACTACGCTAAACTAATATCATAAAAATAAAATATGCAAAATATGCAGAAATATGCATTATAAACTAGCAAGAAAACATAAAAATTATCGAATTTTTCCTCATAACTAATCGAACTTTGAAAAAATATGCATATGCAAGAAGAAATTTATAGGAATGTATGGTAAAACTCAAAAATATGCAAAAATATGCCTTTAAAATTTCCATGAAAATAGTTTTAAATTATAAAACTTTTACCCTAAATAATAAATCTTGCACAAATACCTTTGTTTAAGAAGTAATATGTGAAAATATATCGTATAACATAGAATATGCAAAAATATGCTTTTTAAATTATCACGAAAATATTGGTAAATTACATAAATTTTCTCAAAATAATATTCCCAGCAAGAAATACGCTTGTTTAAGAAGTGATATATAAAAATATATCATAGAAAACAAAATATGCAAAAATATGCTTTTTAAATAACATGAAAAATATTTAAAAATTAGCAAACTCTTCATTAAAAGAGCAATCCTTTCAAAGAAAACGTGGCTATACAATAAACGGCAGGTAAAAACAAAATATGCAAAAATATGCTTTTTAAACTATCACAAAAATGCCTCCAACTTACAAAACTTTTCTTATACGAAATATTTCTTTCAGAAATTGTATCTTTACATGAAGTATTATGTAAAAATTTGTAGTGAAATATAAAATATGCAAAAATATGCTTTTTAAACTTAAACGAAAATATTTGCAAATTTCCAAACTGTTCTCGAAATCATATTTAATCCAAAAAAAAATATGCTTGCTTAAGAAGTAATATGCAAAAATATATCGAGAAACATGAAATATGCAAAAATATGCTTTCAAATAAATAAGAAAATTCCCAAAAAAATTTCGAAATTTCTTTACATTTTTTGATAGGAATTTTGTATGGCATTTGGGTGACTCTTATGCTATATTTTTTAAGGTGTTGCCAACACCATCACTAAGCATATATGCTGCCTGATATAGTAGGAGTAGCTTACAAAAGCACTGAAACGTACTCGAGCTCTTAAAGAATGGCTTTAAATTTCTGAATTCAGCATTGCGGTACTCCTTAGTATTACAACGGTAAAGTGAGTAATAATAAGAATGGAGCTGCAACAGTCTATGAAACATACAAGCAACGTATTTATGCCGGGATACAGCAACACAGAAACTCACCTACCAAATAGGGTGTTGCCCTTCTCTTTATTTCTTAAAAATTAAAAACTTTAAAGCAAATAAAGGGTTTGCCAATAAGAAAAACGATTAAAATTTAAATGAGAACATGAACATGAATAAACTTAACACTCACAGAATGGGTGGTGAGAGAAACAAGGTTGTAATCCTGACTAAGCGTTGTAATGATCGATAAAGTAAGTAAATGCGCCATTGATTGGGTTCAGTAGCTCGTTTCCTAACATTGTCGTTGTCTTGTGGTAGGCGAACGAAACTTGGGGTGGTTGAAACCCACCGTTAAAGGTTCATGACAAGAGGGCTTATCTCACACTGGGTAACACAATGGACCACATGGCCACCGAGTTAACTTGCCTATGAACAGCAAGCTACCCGTTAACTTAACCTAACCTAACCTTGTGCTAGATTATAGACGTTTTGCCTCCATAACCTCAATCTATTTACTGACCTTTTTATACGTCTAATGTGCACCCCTAAGCGTACAGATCCAAATATAAATTGTTAAGCATAAGAAAGTATGCACAGTGGTACGATTTAAATGCTTTTAAATGTTTAGTTAACATAACGTTACTCAAAAATTGAATTGATTTTGATCTCCTATAAAATAAATGTGGTTTCTCGGAGCTTGAAACAAAAAAATCTCTGAAACAATTTGGCTAGTGGAACCACTGTTCTTCTGCTTCTGCTCTTCTATTACTTTCATCAAAAAAAAAAAACATTATTTTCCAGGCACTATTCATTTGCTGCCAACATTCAATTCAATTGAGCGTACATTGTTAACATATGAACTCACGTTTTGGCCTAATAAGGTAAACTGAAGGACGGACAGACGGACTTATTCAGTTTGTTCAGTTTGGACGTTTTTTTTTTAGCGGATAAAAGTGCTTAAAGCTGTTCAGTTTATTTGGGTCTTAAACAAAACACCCTACATTAAGGCAATAAAGCAGAAGCAATTGGATAGAGGATCCCAATGGGCCAGACAAATGGAAGCGATTAACCTTTTTGAATGCAAATTGAATTTTTGAATAAAAAATTATTTTTAGGCGACTTCCTCTCAGCAAATTTCTGGCAAAAACTCAAAGAGTAAGAAATAATAAGATTGCCATGGAAAAGTTTCTCAAACAAATCTGTCGTTCGGAGACGTCTTTAAACTGTAGGTTCCGCCATTTATGGATAAAATTAACACACACAATATAAGAGATGTGAGAAGTTACGTCATAATCCTGACTTATCTATGTATTGATGTATATAAATGAGTCTGGGTGGCTTAAGATAGACGTGTGCATTGCCGCGTTTTAATACGGTAGCTTAGTGGGCCTAATGTATTGGTTTAAATAGAAATCTCAAGTGTTTCTTATGTGTTGTGGCTTTACCAAACCTAACCTAACTTATGCTGTAGAGTATCATATCAGACCCAGTTGATGGCACAATAGTTTTATGAATTGTTTGTTATTGTTTTGGTTGCCCCTTTTTGTTAGAGAATTGTTTCGTTTTGGTGTGGCACCTGTGCTTAACAATTGCAACAAAAAAAAAAAAGGCATTCCATACCTTACCGCTCCATTCCATTTAATGTTGCATTCTGTTTGGATTTTAGAATATGATTTCATTTTGGGTTTATATTTCTAATCTAGACAACAGGTTCAAATTTATAATACCATTAAAGTACTGTATTGTTTTTGTTGTTATTGTTATTGTTTTAAGCCATCATTTGTGGCAATCAAATAAGCTGCTGCTGCCTCTTAAGTAAACATTGAAAATAAAAAAACATTTTTAGTAGTGGTAGAGAGAGGGGAGGCAGGGGTATTGTTTAAAGTTTTTTTTAATACCAAATACCATAAACAAAAGTCGTATTTATTGTAACAATATTAACAACAACAACAACAACACAAAATGAGGGAAAAAATATAAAATAAAACAAAAACAAAATATAGGGGATTGGTTGTTTACCTTTTTTTCTGCATTTTTTTTTTTCTAAATATTACCACAAGGCTTTAAAAATTTTTCTATTGACTTCGTACTCTACTTTACATTAATGGCTGATATGTGTGGTTTTTTGTTATTGCAATTGTAGGTGTTTTGTTTTTATTTAAGTACCCATTCACACAGGGAGTAGCCAACTATTTGTTTTTTTTTTTGTGATTTTTTCCCGTTTTATTTATCGTGTATGCTGCTTATTATGTGTGTCGATATCCTAGAATATTACTTTCAAAATTCAAAAGTAAAATTTATGATCATTTATAATCCGAAATACAACAACAACAACAACAACAACAACAAAAATAAATAAAATAAAAAATAAAAACTCAATATTGAACTCCTTTCTAATTGAGAATTTATTCTTAATGTGGCATATTTTACATGCTAATGGCTGGCGGGCTGGCTGGCAATCAAGGTTACAGGTATAAGGCTTAAATCTTTAATATCAATTAAGCTTTGACAAGTGAAAGGATAATGAGAAAGAGTAATAATTTTTAAAACGTATTATTCGTATACATTAAGAGCATAATATTCATTGGCGTATAAATAATAAGTGGGCGTGGCATAATTTTTGCAAATTAAAATTGCATCAGAGAAATTTTTTGGAGCATTTTATTTGCCACACCTTAATAGTGTTTAACTGTCCTTATGCCCCAGAGATTATTTGAAACGCCAATCTCTGCCGGAGAGCTGAAACAATGTAGAGAATAAAGACAGCGATCACATAGCTTTGAAGCTCTAAAAGACTTGTTACAAGTTATGAACTTAAACTTGCCTATAAATACTGGTTCTATTGGGTCATGTTGATGCTAACCTTTCTCTTAAGGTGTACTCATCCACAAGATGCTTTTTTTAAGCTCCAAACTCTTCCAGAAAGGTAACACAAGGAAGGAATAAAGAAAGTGATCTTAGCGCTGTGAATCTCTAAACTTGCCCTCAAATACTTGCTCTATCGGGTCGTGATGGTGCCAACCTCTTTATGTAAGCGGTATGTGAACACCACATAAGTCACTACAGACTAATAGACAGAGTGCTCATGCAGGCAAGTGTGCACTGTACACTCACTACACTCTGTTCAAATCCAATACTGAATTGCCTGCCTCAATTTTCCCAACTAGGAACTCCTAATCTAATGAGCCATACACCCTGGAGGTATTTTTGGCTTTAAAATGGTTTATACTGTACAGGCTGTACAGAATAGGTATTCTGACATTAGCTTGCCGAATAGTGGGTACAGTATAGGTACCGTGAGGTATATATGACTTTAAAACGCTTCACATAGTAGACTGTACAAATTGGGCATTCTGACATTAGATTTTCGTATGACCACTCCGGTGTTTTCCAAACGGTGCTCTTGATCGCAATGAAAGCAACGCAAATCTTGGGGATTGATTTACTGGGATAGCTAGGCTGTCTCAGACCTTTGCTTTCGTCCATGAAAACCAAATATTTCACAGGAAATATTGAAGAACCATTGCATTATAATGGTTCTTGCTCTATAAAAATCTGAAAAATTGTCAGAAATCTTCAATTATTTTCTTCTTTCTTTGTAGGCCATCGATATATCCATGCGTCGTCGTTTGTCAACACCCAAAGCTAGTCCTTTATTATTAAAACGTACCTCATCGGAGAATAAAAATCGCAAAGAGTCACCATTAGCCAAGCCTGAAAAGACCAGTTGGTTCAAATCACTCGACAGACGTGCCAAAAGTAAATCAAAAGAGAAGGTAATGACATCTCTGAACTTAATGTCTTATAAAGTTTAATAAAACTCTTCTTAATTACATGCTTTCAGTTAAACACACCACCAACGGAAACTTCCAGTCTTAAGAGAACGAAAAATTCCAAACACAACACCAGCACAACAGTAAATACACCCCCACAGCAGCCGCCACAGCAGCAACAGACTACAAAAAATTTAAGATTTTTCGGTGATACAGATTTGGATTCAAATCCACCCACAATATCCAAAAGCTCGACAGTAAACAAGTAAGTCAAGTAAGAGTAAAATCAAAGCCTTTCTTTATTTCAAACAAATTAATCTCCTTGAAACAGATCACGCCCCCTGTTAAACTCAACCTTAAGTCGTTCACAAAAGTACTCACAAAGTGCCTACAATTTGGATCGCATTAGAGGCGATAGTCCTCAACGTCAGGATTATCGTCATACATTGGCTGCAGGCGCAACGAAAAAATCATCCCCACCTGTTAATAGCAGCCGCCATAAAAGTACTTCAATGCATAATTTAGATAAGCAGGGCGGCAACGATGAGGTTGATTTCCGTAAGAGACGCCATTATTCACGTTCCCGCGAATTGGATGACATTTCCGAGAGTGGCTCTGAGACGGAAGATCAACATAAACGACCCAATGGCGGTTTAATGGCAACGAGAACATTATCACGTGATCGTTTAGATCGTACACAACGATATGATGAGAATACCTATCGGCGTAGTAACGATCGACCGCTGTCATCAACACCCAATGGTGGTGATACGAGCAGTAGTACTCAGCATCAGCCGAGACGAACACAACCATACCTAATGGGACCACCAAAACCGGCACGCAGTGCCGAAAGAAGAGCCATGTCATATTCAAGGTAAGTTTAATGGAAAGTTTTCTAGGGGAATGTATCCGCATAATGTGTATGGTAGCATACAGAGATTTGAGGAAAACATTCGGGTTTTTGCTCAAGCGATCTAGGATACCTTTGGGTATTTCCAATACAAAGTATTTTAAAGAGCTCAGGCAGATTATTTTTCTTTACTTTGTTGTAAGGAATCTCTCCATATTCCTTGAACTCCTTTGAAAGTGGATTCATAAACAGGGTATCCAATCTACGTTTTTCATTGAATATTCTCCATGGAAGACACCATATCCTATGAAATCTGACATAGGAGGAGGATATTCATTCATTAACATGTCCCGAAATAAATTTCGATTTTATTTTTTAATTTTTATAGAGAACGTGATCGTTTCCCCGCTGAAAGTTCTGGAACCGAAGGCGAATCTAGTTTACATAGTCAACGTAGTGTGGTGTATTTACATGCGACCACAGTAGGTGCCATACCACAGCCATATCATTTAAGACGTCGCTCTATATCCAGAGACGATTTACGTTCGAATTCGAAAACTCAACCCAAAAATCAACCACTACAGCCTATGACACGCACCGTGTCCAGATCAGTATCAATGTTGGCACCATGGAAGCCGAAATTGATAAGTGAAGGCTATGAAATCAATTATTCTCAGGAACAAAATAAAACGGTACGTTAAACGTAAACAGTTATGTACTGGAATAGAAAATTTATTTGTTTTTTCTTCTTCCTTTTCGTGATGCAGATGTCAACACTGCCACGTAAGCCATTGCATAGCAGCAATCATACTTCGTCTACTTTAACGAGGCCAAGTAAAAAATCTGAACCTTTAAGAGCACGCCGTCATGATTATTTAAAAGATGATCAGTCTTCCTTACGGAATTCATCAACGACAAGTGCCTCTAAGTCGGCTGTGTCAGCCAATGTAAGACGTAAACATTAAAGAGAGCAAGAAATATGAAGAGAAAGACCTTAACAACAACAACAACAACAAAATAATTGTAATAATTTTTGTTTTATTAACCAAATTTTATTTTTTTTAATAATTTTTAAAACATTAGCTGAGAGAAGCAAGGTGATGAGCAGAAGAAATTAATTTTTTTTTAACATTTTCTAACCCCAAAAAAAAAGAGATTTTTTTAAGTTAAACTCGTAAACCTATAGAGAAAGAGAGAAAGAGCAGGAGAGTGAGAGAGTAAAAGGAAACGTTAAAATAGTACAGTTAATAAACATAAAGGTGCTCTCCGTATTCGTTTGAAATGAAATGAAAAAAAAATACCATTTTAGTTAAGTAAGCTTTAATTTAGTTTCTAATGATTTATTAATAATAATAACAATAATACATGAATAATAATATGATAATAATAATAACGATAATAAAAAATACATAAAATATTGCCTTTAAAAAGCTTAAAAGGTTTCAAGATTATTAAACTTTAGTTTTTAAATTTTAATTTTATTAATAATTTTATTTTATTTTAATTTTTATTTAATTTTTATTTTATTTTTATTTTTTTTTTTTTTTAAACATTAGTTGTTAAGAACGATTTTTAAAATTTACTAAAAACAAATTCTTTAATTTAAAACCTCAACAACAACAATAAAACAAAAACAAATACAATAATAAACATTAAAAAAAAATAATAAAAAAAAAATAAATTTAAATTTTATTTAAAAAAACCCCACATAAATTGTGTTTTTCAATTCAACAAAATCCACAAGGACCTTTGGGGTTAAAACATTCTAAACAGGAAAATAGTGCTTAAAGTGATCGTTAGAAACGAGCGATGTTTTCATATTCTAAAGATTGTCGGCAGAAAAATTCTGCATTCTCTAATGAAACATCTGCAGTTGTTTTCGCTGATCGTAAAGCATACATA
This sequence comes from Sarcophaga bullata, assembly GCA_005959815.1. NCBI lineage: Eukaryota > Metazoa > Arthropoda > Insecta > Diptera > Sarcophagidae > Sarcophaga > Sarcophaga bullata. The sequence goes on along the minus strand of QOCX01000399.1, from coordinate 79,659 downwards.
ATTGGTCATCGCAAGCCTTCAGTCAAGATAACAACCTAGTTTCTCACACCACTTAGGTAAAGAGTGTTAATTTTTTTATACGTGAGTAGCGGAACCTAAAAGTTTAAAGTCGACTCCGTACGACAAATTTTGGAGAAACTTTTCACGGCAATTTTTTTATTTGACGCTCAGGGTTTTTGCCAGAAATCCAGTGAGAAGAAGTCTCCCCAGAACTATTTCTTCATATTTCGTTTCGTTAGAGATGCCTAAGCCAGTGGTTGAACCGTGGCCTCATTTCTTATAAGCCAAAACACTGCCTAATAAACTAAGATGACCTCCACTGATCTTAAAAGTTGAACTTAAAATTCCTAACAAAATTCCTCCTCCATCAGGCATACAAAACTTTACTTTGTTAGAAGCTCTTACCCGCAGTGCATGGAAAGTATCGACATTTCGCTCCATTGGCAAAGGAATACAGTGACTTCAGTGCCAATTTTTGAAAAAAAATGTATCTTTTCCGAGGAACCATATTTCCACTTGAATGGCTCAATGATTACAAACAATTTGTCATATTTGGAGCTCTGAAAATGCTCATGCCATTCATGAAAAACAAAAGCACCCACAAAGAGCCACTTTCTAGTGAGGATTTTGGTTAGGCAGCATAATGAGCCTTTGTAGTGCATAATCATTATAGGAACACAGATTTTTTTTCTGGCCACACCGAGCATCCTTCAATCGACTTATTACGAAAAGGTTTCCAGCACAAACTATCTCAAGAAATTCTATTATCAACTGACCACCAAGATCATGCGATTAAAGGTCATGAAATCTAGTGTTTGTGCAAATAACAACTGGCGGGATAATCGATTAGGATCTCAAGGAAATTTTTTACGTAGCATTTTATATTACAGACAAGTATTGGCATGTACTACAGAGAGTTTGTGGTAATACGTAAAGGAGCTGGGGTCTGTTGAGCACATTATGTTTCTCTGCCCTGGAGTGCAGAGACTTGAAGAGTCAAGATTCTTGATCTTTGAGATTTGGCCTTCGTTAAGAGTTTTTGATGTTCAGTTGGTTAGTAAGATGACTCCATTTCTTATCTTTATTCTCTTCTTCTGTTTATTTAAACCCTGTATTCTTTCTTTCCATAACATGATGCTGTTATAAAGGCCCTTTTCTGGACTCTAGGTGGTTTCTCCAAACCAGTCTTCGAGTCCTAACCTACTACTGCATGTTATCGGGAGTATTCCTGATAGAATCTTAAGAGGTCACACTGCCTAACACAATCAACTTGTTCGGTGCTTGTGTTATCCTCTTCAGGGAGGGATAGTAAGAGGTTTCCGCTAAAGAAAAAGAAAGAAAAAAAGCTCTTGAATACGTGAATTAGTGAATATAGTTGGTCACGTTATCTTTTTAAAATAATCTCAACAGTTTTATTTGTAATAAAATGAGTGATTTATGTTTGAAATAAAGATTTTATATCTCAATTTATACCTGAAAATTTAATAAAAAAAAAGAAACAAAAACCGCTTAAAATATTTTGTATTTCCCAACAAAGTTGTTTATATTAAAATACCCCCCCCCCCCCTGGTCTTCTGCCCCCTTTTCAGTATAACCTTGAAAATAATTGTTTTTTATTTTTTCTAAACAAATTGAGGCAGTCCCAGTTTCCCCGTAGAACTGAAAGGCAAAATTACACATACAAACAGTGGAAAACCACAAAAATGAACTGCAGCACGTGTCTGTTGGTGGTTGTGGAAATTGAGAGAGAAAAAAAAGTGAAGAAAGACGCATAAAATATCACAAAAAAAAAAGAAAAACAAAAGGCGAAGAAAATCGAACAAATGAAAATGAAAACTTTAGGAAAATTAAAAAAAAAGGAAAACAAATGAACATAGCCCAGCTGATTTGTAAACAAAATCAGAAATTGAGAAGAAGCAAACAAAAAATGCTAAGAAACTACTATGGGCGGTATAAGGCATCAGTTTGTCTCCTTTACCTTATCCAATCATTGTTATTATTGTCGTGTAGAGATGCCAGAGTCTAGCGACCATATTGTTAGGTATCCCAATAAGGCCTATTCTGTTGTTCAGTGTTAGTAAGGATAACTCATTGCCTAACATTTGACAAACGTTCACACAAAATTCCAAGTTTGTGTGCTAATAACTCATTATTCTCATGACAGAGGCGATCCACCTTAAAAAAATCGATTACTATACTCAGTCTATTCCTAGATAACTCTTCTCATGTTAATTACCCAAGAAAATGAAATTCTCATTTGATATAGGAAAAGGCTCCCCTTCTCTCTCAATCTTCCCTTTTGCAAAGTACAACCTGCTTTCTATTAGCAAAGGTTCTGAAACTCCTTTCCGCAAGTCCATCTGCCTGATTATTGCTGCGAATGACTAGATAATATGGGATCCTGCAGATCCCTATTTTCCCAATTCAACTTGCACAGAGAATCCCAGATTATTTTCGAATTTAAGGCTACCTTTTTGGATTGCCCATGTTTTCAGTATATTTCACTGTCGGACCTTCAAATAATCCATCTATCAAACCTATCGCAATCCACTGACCCCTGAAGAGGACAACTTAAGCGTCAAACAAGTTGGATAGATTCAGGTAATGCCACATTTTGGGATTCAATGAGAAACACTCCGCATAACAGCCAATGGTAAGGTTAGGATTCGAATATAGGTTTTAAAAAACTCCGCTATAACTAAAGACAAGAGCAGGTCTTTTGTGGACTTGGAAACTGGAGTATTTGCTTGCATATACCAGGACAGAGACACACAATGCTCAGCTATTTCTGGAAACCGCAAAGCACTGTAAACTTTACAGAAACTGGAAGTTCCTATAGACGATGCAAAGTCCAACGAACGTCCATCACTAAGCCGTGAGACGAACATTGCCGACTGTAAGGCACTTATTTGGCGATCATTCTATTGAATTAACCGCTAAACAACATACAGCGAAAATGCGAGGCGAAAACACACAACCAAACAGCCACTAAATTTCTATGCAACGAATAAAGTGACGACAAAAACTGTTTTCAGATCGTTAAAGAAACGAACAGAAAAGTTTTTTAAAAAAAATTTATTTTTAAAACAAACAATTTCGTTTAATTCTACAAAAAAAAAACATTTTATTTGAAACGAATTTATTTTTTTTTTTTGTATTTTTTTTTTCTTTTAATTAATTGAGAGCAACGCCGCGTAATGGGACTGGTGATGGTGATGGCAAAACTATGAGTAAAAATTTTTCGTAAAAAGATTTTCTAAGAAGAAGAAGAAGAAAACGAAGAAAATAAATATTTTCATTTAAATCGAGAGTAAAAGAATAACGGAAAAAAGAAAATTTTTAGGAAAAATTTTCATCATAAGAAAAATAAGAGACTGAACAATAAAATCAAAATTTTTGCCAGTCGAATATTTGCAACGGCTCGCTTAAGTACCGTTAGAAACACTCTAGGCATATAAACGTTAGTGAATGTATAGAAAAAGCAATTTAGAAAAATTTTTAATTTTTGAAATGAAAAATTGAACAAAAAAATTAAAAAAAAAGTAAAAAAAAATTAATTTTAAAAATAATTTTAAAAAGTTCTTAAAGTAATGATATTATATAAATTAATTATAAATAATTAAACATTAATTACAAAAAAAAATAATTATTTAAAAAAATTAAAAAATAATTTAAAAAAAAAATAGTAACAATGGCTACCCTAGCTTTAAGAACCAATAAAGAAGTCATGCACAAAGCCGGTTGGAAACTGGATGAGAATGAAGAAGGTATTTAAAAGCTAATGATAAACCCAGTGACTCTCTTGACCTTACAATGACCCTGTTGTTATTCTTTTTTATTTTTTTATTAAAAAAAATTTATTAAAAGTAGTTTTTTTTTAAATTAAAAGTTTTTTAAACATTTTTTAATAGAAAAGAAAATATTCTTTTAATTGCGTAAAAATCTTGTGCTCTTCTTAATTTCACTGAAAAAAAAAAAAAGAAAAAACTTTTATTTTTTGCTTTTGCGAAAAAAGAAAAAGAATAAAAAAACAAAAAAAATGTTTGCTTTTTTTTGTTGTTACTGTTTAGAATAATGAGAGAAAGATATAAAATTAAAAAAGAAAAGAAAGAAGAAATGTTTTGTTTATTTGAAATTAATATCGTGTTGTACTCTCCTCAAACTTTATAGATTACCTCTATAATGTCTTCCCCTAGCCTATTATCAAGACAATTTTTTCTTTTTTATTGTAGTAACAACACTTAGGAGATGACGCCTACATATGTCACATTGTGTTTGAATAACAGAAAGATAGGGACAGTGTGTGATATCAACAATGACAATTCCCTGCCTATCACTTGATATACACGCAGGAGTTTCTTCCTACATACATACATAATTGGTCATTACAACTCCCAGTCCGGATTACAACCCATCTTCTCACTCCACTTATGTTGTTTGTGTTAATTTTGATACATGAGTGGTGGAACCTAAAATCTAAAGTCCACTCCGAATGACAGATTTTTTTTGAGCAACTTTTCAAGCCAATTTTTATTTACCCTCAGACTTTTTTTCCAGAAATCTATTGAGAGTAAATCGGCACAGAAATATTTTTTCTATATTTGGATTTGTTAAAGATATCTGACCTGGATTTTGAACCATGGCCTCATGGCGTCTAATAAGTCAACACACTACCGAACTGACTACTTGCCTATTACGCTGATGAATTTAAGAATGCTGCACGCTATCAACAACGACAATTTCCTGCCTATCACTTGGTATGCAAGCAAGTGTTTCCTCTTGGGACATCGAAATGCCCCACTATAACTAATCGTTATAGAATCTACATGTTGGTCTCGAGACAACTCGCATTCTAATTAAGTGTCCCCTGTGTCTACAGTGCCAAAAAAAACAGGTTATAACCTCAAATTATTTCTGGTTAACCTCCTCCTCCTCCTCTGCTCTTATTATAGTTTCTTAACAAAAGGAGGAAAAAAATTGAAAAAATATATGAAGACACATATTGAAAAATACCTACAAACGCACACATCATTGACCATTACAACTGTTCAGTTAGGATTAGAACCTAGCGTGTAACATCCGTCCATGTAATGTTTGTTAAGTCTAAAAATGACTAGCAGGACCTATAGTTTAACATCGACATCGAAGATCAGTTATAAAAACCTTTTTCATGACAATTAGTTACGCTCAGACTATTTGTCAATACACTGCTAAGAGGGAATCACCGAAACAACTTAGCTTTCACTTTTCTTTTCTGGCAAAGCCCTATCAAGAGGAAATTGCCGAAGCGACTATGCTTTTATATATCTTTTCACACTCTAGACCGCAAGATATAAATAATCTTGAACAACAAAATCTGAATTTCATTTAAAAACTTGCAAATTTATTGACCGTCCCTCGTATATACATACAATATATACGTTTTTGATTGCTGCAGTAATTAATTTTCGTGCTTTAGTTTACTTGTATGGCGAGTATTGGGCCGTATTGTATTGTATTGTATTATATTCGATGTAAACAATTTTTAAATAAATTTATTAAATGTTTATAAATAAATTGAAAATACGAAACGTAAATATACATAGAAATTGTTTGTTCATATATCATTGTGTGTATGGTACATATATATGGTACGTGCATACATTATTATATCGTATTAGAAACAAATCAAAACAATTTTCGAGAAACGTAAATAAAAAAAATCTGCCCGATTCTATAATCAGCAGGAAGAGAAAATGTATGGAACTTTAGAAAAATATATTGGCATAGTAAAAAACAAGATTCATTTCAAAACTAATCAATAACAAAACATCTGTGACGCACTGTAGATTCAATGAAACTGAGAAATTACAATCAAAGTAGATTTCAGTAACACATCAGATTATCCACGAATAATTTGTGATTGGTAACCGGTCTCTTGACAGGGCACTGTGACTACTGGGTAGTATTCTTACTCGAAATCCGAGTTGCCGTGGGCCCATATGTAGATTCTGTGAATATGAGAATGAATAAACGTAAAACATTCTTGGAACCTGTGGGAAATTAATCCACTCTAGGGATCCACATCATTTGATAGGCAGGGAATGGTCATTGTTGTTATTAAATACTATAAAGGCTAGTTTGACTACTTTTTCAATCACTAATCATCCTACTTTGACAGATAACTAATACAAATCAGGAAATTGTTTTACCAAATTGAATGTTCTGTTCGGACAACATACCACTCGCTATTTACATTTCACAATCGCCATAATGGCCCAACAAGAACTCTATTCGCAATGTGGTAATGACGAAAAATTCGAATTCACTGGTTTATTGAATGTTCGGCTAACATACGTCAACAAAGAAAACATATCAGCTGTCCTTGAAAATGTGCCGAAAAATCTAAGGCAATCAAGCTCACAAGAACTTGGCCTTTCATAGACCACAACTTGCGGCTTGACGTGGGCTCTTATCCGTACAAAAATCAGCTGACCCAGAAACTAAAATTAAACAACTGTAGACAACTGCAAGTATCCACTGAATGGGCTTTGTAGAAGTTAGCAACTGAACCAAATTGACAAAGAAAAATCAACACCAATCCACACTAGACCCTAGATTGAGTTCATCCCGAAAAAGTCACTGTTTGATATGGATTTTAAACTGGCAACGTCATCGGTCCTTATTATATTGCGAAGGATATTATACACGCTATTTTTGTCAACTCTCGTTCTTCTCGAGTGCTGTAGGTCAATGATTACCAACTTCTTTTGGCTTGATTTGGATGATATGGACAGCAACACCATTCGCCATTATGGGAGCACAAAGTGACAGACTTAGAGAATACATCTGTGAATCCTGAAATTGTATTGCAAACCAAATTTTTTTTTATATTCTTTGCTGTTCCGTTAAAGGCATGGTTATACCACAAAGTGTTTCCTCCCATTTATTACATTTGATTTGTTTCTGTTTCAGTAAACAAGTGTTTTTCCAATTAGGCAAGTGATTGAAGGCTCCGCTGTAGTAAGTTCTAGAATAGTAGAGTTCCCTTTTGTCCTTATCAGTAAAGAAGTAAGCGTTTCAATAAACAAGTATTCCTCCAGTTAGAAAAGTGCTTGAAGGCTCCGCTGTAGTAGGTTCTGGAATGGTAGGGTTGCCATCTGTAATGATATAGAAATAGCTCTGTATGTGATGATTTTTTTACCATTATTTTGAGGATATTACTTATGACCTCTTTGATTTGATTGAATCCTACCCTTTATTTAGAGGTAGTGCGGATTGATCTTTCTATGTGATGTTCGTTATTGATGTAATGATGTAATGCTCACTGGGGCCTCAAGGACGGAGAAAACAACTAAAAATAGTATCACAGTACTGTTCGGACACCATATCAAGGAAATTATAAGAGTTTTATTCTAAATAAATTGAAAACGCAACCGCAAAATATTACATGAGATACGACAGAATTTATTACAATCTCTGTAGGCAATCAATCAAATTTTAATTGTGCCTGAACCATATCTTTCGATCTGTAAGAGAGAAACGATATTTTTTGGCTTTATTTTTGCCTCATCAATCAAATGCCCAAATGCCCAAATATTACTTGTGATAGTTTTGATATTTTTAAACTAAAGCTGAGCAAATCTTTTTCTTTGTTTTGCATTTCACAGCCTGTTACATTGACATAGAAGATGATGATGATGACGATAATGCAGCTAAAAGAGAGGAAAACAACAAAAACAAAATCTATTCAAATTGGCATAGTCTACCTGATCTAGTATTGGAACAAATATTCACGTATTTAACACCCAGAGAACGTTACTATGCGGGTTTGGTAGGATTTATTAAACCGAACAGGACTTCAGGGAGCATTAAATATTGAAAGAATTTTTGTTTTTTATTCCGTAGGTCTGCAAGCAATGGTTTCGAGCATTTTATTTACCCACTGTATGGGATAATTTCTTGGTTGACGATCGAACTTTGACCCGCCAGAAATATAATTACTATTCCGGTTGGCAATATTGTTTGGATCATATGCGTACACAAAACTGTTTGGGTCGTATTGGTCCATATCTGAGAGGTTTGGAATTTCGCCCGGAGACCAGTTTCAATAATATTTATCAGTTTATGACCATGCTGTCATGGAGCATGGAAAAGGGTGCTGAAATCAATGGACCCAAAGAAATGAGAGGCATGGGCTCACGCATACGTTCTTTAATTTACATTTTTCCCTGCAATATGTCTCAAGCCAATGATCCCGAGGGTATTAAACTATTTGGTACTGGCGGCCAGTTGCTGAAAGGTCTTAAGAATTTACTCTCGAAGTTGACAAATTTAAGAACCTTAAAATTAATTGATTTTGTATTGGAACGTTATGAGGCTAAGCATCTATTGGATGAAGTCTTGGATGCTTGTTGCACGAAGATGCGTGTATTGAATCTAGTGAATGTCACCACTTTACATTGTCCCATCATGCATGTGGGCTTGTTTTTAAATCTACAGGTACAGCCATGAAAATCTATTCTTAAGCCTTAAAAGAAATTTCTTTTCTTCTCTAGATTTTAACCATTTCACCACAAAACATAGACGATGATGTCTTACTCCTATTGGCTGATACCAAGCTGAAGCACCTCCACTTACTGCAAAATTGTTATACTTCCTCTTATCTCACCATTGACCATTGCAGTGTCAAGTCATGGCGTATATTGAAACGTGACAATCCTCGACTGAAAGTGCACTTGCGATTGGAGTCCTTAAACGATGGTGAGGTTGTATTTCAGCCAGAGGCACCTGTTTACAGTGTTACGTATGCGGCTCCCAAGACTAGGGTAAATCTAACCTCAAATTTATTTCTTTATTTTGCTTTCTATTAATTTATTTTCCTTGGTATACCGATACAGATTCAGCCCGATATTGTTATGAAAATGGTGGATCATTATAAGAATCATTTGGCTGTTTATGGTTATGAGCAATTGCCACGCTTCACCAGTCCCAAATCGTTTCATAATCGCATCGATTCCTTGATGTTGTTAATCTGCAGACAGTGTTTTAATTTACATACTTTGGTAAGTACTAAACAGGTCCAGGATTGAAGAAGTCCGAATAAGAAGAAGCTTAAATAGATTAGATTGACTTAAAGGATAAAAGAACACGAACATCTTGACATAGTGTTTCTATCCAAATGTATATCGATAGTACGGTGACCAGTAAAAGGGCTGGGACACCCAGGTCTGATGGTTTACAGCGATGTTAACCAAATCTCTATACTATCAGATTCAAATTCAATACTGCACAAATGCATCGATAAAGATCACTGGCAACAAGTTACACTTCAAAACAGCATGGCTCACTAGAATCACTAACCTAATAGGTAGTGTGATATGTTATTAGACAAGAGCCCGAGGTTCAAATCTCTGTTCAGACAGCTCGAACAAAACGAAATTTCCTATTCAGCAGCCTTATGCCAAAAATTCTGAATTACAACTCTTCAGTCAGGGTTACAACCTATCTTCAAACAAGACCCATGTTGTGTCTATTAATTCTATACATGAGTCTTGGGACCTACAATTTGACATCGATTCCGAACGACAGATTTTTGAGAAACTTTTCATGGCAATTTTATTTCTTGCTCTCAAAGTTTTTACTACAATTCTGCTGAGAGAAATTCGCCCGAGAAATATTTGTTCACATTTCGTTTTGTCGAGGTGTCTGACCTGGGTTTTGAACCGTGGGCTCACGTCTAATAAGCCAAGTCACTACGGTGACTTCTCTAACTCTTCACTGTTGGCAAGTCTTTACCACCGAACCATCTTTTTTCAATTTTTGGAAATAGAAAATAAGTCGAGAAAGCTAAATTTGCCCGTTTCTTCTAGTTCTGGAACCATTCATAGTTTCTAATGAATCCCCTAAAGTCCATGCTCGACAGATTGATGAAATTGTTGGCATATTTACATCAAAGGTGTGTTTCCTACTTCGATATTGAGGTGAACATGTACCCATCAGTTAAACAACAGTTTTCTTCAATTTCTTGTCTCTACAATCCTAGCAGAAAACATGTCCAAGAGCTATGTATCTCTCATGAGTGCCCCATAATGAAATGCCCAGTAGTGGCTTCCACCACCATGCTGATCATGCGACTTTGACGTTTAAACAGACTTTCCATGCGTCCTCATTGATAAAAATTAACGCACACAGCATGGGTGATGTAAAAAGCTAGGTTTTAATTCTGACTGAAGTACTGAACTAACCTTTCAGGTAGTGTCGTTAACATTATTACTCCAAATCATTTAGATTATCCAATACACAAGAATGCCATAAAAAACTCTTTTTAATATCCCTGCTTGATAAAAGGTAGTGCTTGGGGACGGACTTGATTTTTATAAAACCCTGAATGCGAATCTCGCTTTACAGTTCTGTTACTAATTACCGATTACCTAGTATTTAATAAAGATTATTTAGCCTCTTAAACAATATCGTAACTGCAGTTCGTGTCTTTACGCCAGCAACTGTAATATTCTGACGCTTACTCTATACTTTGATGTCAGGATTCTATTTCTGTTTCAATGCCATAAAAAAAACTTTTTTCCTTTTTACAATTTTCTTATTCGATTGTCTTCTTCTTCCCACAGTTGGTTCGCGAAAAGGTCTCCACCTCAACAGTGCTTTTAATAGCTCGTACAGCTAAAAATCTACGACGTTTTTATGTACGCCGCTTTGCTACAATAATACGCTGCGATTGGCCACGTCATCCCGAATGGACGGATGAGTTTCATATTTGGTTGCGGCGTTCTTGTCGCTCTTATGAGTCGGTTGAACGTGAAGTTTCACAAATTTTAGGCTACAGTTGGCACTTTTTAAGTGATCAGGAATATAAACAAATCACCGCAGAGGTGCAATCCGAATGGTAAACTAAACAATTTAAATTGAACGTGTGATATATTTTTTATTATGATTATGGTTGTTTTTATTATTGTTATAAAATTGTTTTTGTTTTTGTTTTTTTTTATTTTTAGTTTTAATTTATTGTATGAGTATGTGAAATTATTTTTTTTTTTTTGAAAATAAATTAAGAAAACCCACCCACCGTGTACAAAAACTGGAGTTTTTTTTCCGAATTTTTTTTTTTTTTTTTTAAATAAACATTCGAGGGGGGGCATGTAGAAATTCTTATTTCGAAAGTAATTTCAATTGAAATGCAAATGTGGTACATTACTTGGCATATTTTTTTTTTTTGTAAACAATTAAGAACATTCACTGCAGTATACACCCATTATTTTAGCAAGTGAGATGTGATGTGATCTGATCTGATCTGATGTGTAAGAAAGTTTTCATCTCATGGGAATCCCTTAAACATCACTTTTGAAAATTAATTACTTCCTGGCTTAACAATCAATAGGTTTTTAATAGAAAATAATAAAATTTTTAATTATTTTTACACTTAAAATTTACACAAAAGATCATAATAATTTGCAAAACTTTTGTTGAAGATGGGAAATCCCTATTACAACACATGCTACTTGAGTTGTAATAACGAGATACTGGGATTCTTGAAAACTATAATGGGCATAAACAATCAATCATCAAGTGATTGATTTATTTCCAAGTCGACGGCCCTAATGCTTAATACCTCTTTAAGAACTCTACAAAGACTACACTTGAGAGTACGGTGTATGGGTATCGATGCTGAACTCATTAGTGAGTGGCACATTTCTTCTCCAGTCTAACTATTTTCTACATAACCAAGTACCACAAAAATACATTGGGGTGTAGCCCCTCCATACAGTACCCTCTCATGGATATTTGGCCACAAGGGCGAGATAACTCCTGCTTCCCAATTGACAGCTGTTATGATCTTCTTGGTCAAAAGTTCTGAGAACGCCTTTTAGTGAGAAATTCTTATTCTCCAGAGCCTATACAATGTACACCAACATGGAGTTCACTAAGGTCTCAATAGCTGCACTCTAGTGTAAGCGTGCAAAGCCTTCTTGGTCAAAAGTTCCGAGAGCTCTGGACATTGCAGAAAGCCGCCTTAACGACAATTAAGGCTTCTAGTGAGAAACTTTTATTCGCCAAAATCTACACAATGTGCTCCATCATGGAGTTCAGTACAATCTCACTTGCTAACTCCCAATGTAGGCGCGCTGAGCGCTACTGGCGAGAGTAGAAAAGCGCAATGGCCGTAGTTATGACCTATTTTGTCAAAAGTTCTGAGAATCCTGAATGGACATTGCAGAAAGAGCCCTCAACGACAATAAAGTATTCTCGTAAGAAAAATTTATACGCCAAAGCCTACACAATGTACCCCATCATGGAGCTCAGTACAGACTCAGTAGCTAACCTCCAGTGTAGACGTGCTGAGTGCTACTAGCGAGAGTGTAATAACAATCAAAACTTTAAGATCCTTTATGGTAGAGATCGATGGGATGGAATGAAACCTCCTCTCTCCACAGATTCTCTGCAACCAATGTATCCCCCTACCAAATGAAATTCAAAGCATTTGAAAGATCCGATTGCCCAATGAAAAGTGTTCCTTCTTTAAATTAAAGACACTTGCTAAACAGACCCCTTCACTCGAGAGGAGCTAAAGCTATGTTCACATACATACATACATAATTGGTCATTACAATCCTTCAGTCAGTATTACGACCTTCTTTCTTACGCTATTTATGTTGTGTGTGTGAATTTTTATGCATAACTGGCAGAACCTACAGTTCAAAGTCGACTGTTTGAGAAACTTTTCATGGCAATTTTTTCAGAGTTTTTGCCAGAAATCTGTTGTATTGTTGAAGATGTCTGAACTAAAGTTCGAACCATGGCCTCATGTCTAATAAGCCAATACACTTCTTACTAGATTACGGTGTTTTTAAATTCACAATTACTCGGCAAATGTACATCAAGAATTCTACCACTATTGCTTAGCCTTTCCTTTTGAGTTTTCTCGCTTGCAAGCCTTACTCGTTTCTATTCTTTATGTGTCCCTCGATCTACCCAACGCCTTATCTAGAATGACTATATATTGGCTAAACGGCAGATGTCCCAGCTTAGCAGAAAAAACAGGTAGACTGGTTCAATTTATTGGAGAATAACAAGAGGTTGCCAATAGAGCAAGGCGATGATTAATCATAAGCTAAAATGGGGCAAATATTACCATTGGGCGGTAGTACATTACGAACCTTTCAGCACGGTAGAGAATTCTGAAAAATTTAACAAAAATACTCATCCCTGTAGGATATTATTTTGTCAGTTTAAATAGAGCATTTGCTGTCGATGTCATCCTTTATGAGTGGCATAAATTTTTTTCCCACAGAATTTCTGTCATGTACTTGCAATACTTACACGTTCATAATTGTTAAGAGACATGTTAATGACCCGAACCTGGTTCGGGGTACCCCTTTCCACCGATAACTTCACTATGATTAAGAATTAATTCACCACCAAACAAAAAAATTTCGGGGGTTTTTTTATGTATTTCATAAGAGAAAGATGGGAAAGAAATTTTACGTTTGTTTATGTATGTTATCATGATTATAATGCGAATAAGTAAGTATTTGCATTTACAAATTTTTATAGCAAATATTTATCAAAAAATCATGGTTTGAAAGCAAAATGAATTTCAATAACAAAAAAAAAACCGAAAGAAAAAACAACTAAACAATCAGCAACAAGAGAATTTAATCACATGCTCTCTTAATAAAATATTTTCTCACGGAAAAAAAACTCTTCAGTAAACAAATTCTAAAACACCCGCTGACTGAGCTCCATCAGTATAAATAAAACGAAAAATTCAATTCACACTTCATTCATCATTGTAGCTTTCGTTAGATTTCGTTTTCGCTAAGTAAACTAACCGTGTCACAACCAAGCAGTATGAAGCTATTTACCGTTATATTATTGATCACAGTTTGCTGTCTAATACTGGCGTTACAGTTACCCAGTGTTAACACGTCCTTGATTGTGGTAAAACCGGTTCCTAGCTACCACTATCCACATTATCATCATCACCATCATGCACCGTATTATCCATCTTACCACCATCATCATCACCATCATGGATATCATGGAGGATATTATGGCGGCTACCATGGCTAATATGGATTTATCAAGATTCTAGACCGGCATCAACTGGTGTTGTCAAGTGAAATTGTAAACAGGATGGATAGCTTTAGTTTTATAAACATTTTTATAAATTTTTTTTTAAATAAAATTTTCTAAATTAAGTCGATAAAACAGTATATGAAGTAAGTGGTATATGAAGCTAGATTGTATTTCTGACTGAAGGTTTGTAATGATCAATTATGTATGTATGTATGTGATTATAGTTATAGCTTCTCTGGAATAATGGTGTCTCTGTTCAGCAAAAGTCTTTAATTTTAGCGAGGACATCCTTCATTGCCCGAGCAGCTTTTTCAAAAACTTTTTATTTCTTTTGGTATGGGAATTTATTAAATAGAGAGAGGAGGGTTCATTTGCTCTCACCCATCATTACCGCCAAGGATGACTCTCTCTAGTAGTCTTCAGCACCACTACATTGGAGGAGGTTAGCTACTGAGACAGTACTGAACTCCATGTTGGTATACATTGTATAGGTTCTGACGAATAAGAATTTCTTACTAGAAGCTTTTATTGTCGTTGAGAGTGCTTTCTGCAAAGTCCATTCAGGATTCTCAGACCTTTTGGTTCATGCCTACTGCCATTTCGCTTTTCAACTGTAGCCAGTAGCGGTCAGCACGCCTGCACTAGAGGTTAGCTACTGAGACTGTACTGAACTAGATGATGGGGTACATTGTGTAGGCTCTGACGAATAAGAATTTCTCACTAGAAGCCTTTGTTATCAATTTTTTTAAATAAAATTTTCTAAATTAGGTCGATAAAACAGTGTCGATTGTATGTTGTGTGTAATGGAAGTGGCCGTAGTCTAGTAAGTAGTACATCGACTTATTAGACGTGAGGCCACGGTTAAAGCTCCAGGTCAGGCAACTCCACCAAAAAGAACTTTGAGCAAATATTTCCTAGGCGACTTCCTCTCAGCAGATTTTTAGCCAAAATGGCTTTTTAAAAAGCAACAGAGACAGTTTCTACTATAAACAGAAAATTCAATCTGCTGGATAGAGGTTATTAAACCGTTTATATTGAGAATTGTAAAGAATTTTTCTAAAATTTATTGCGTGTTGCTGATCAGATCGACTATATTTAGGACTACCCTCTTTCACCAACGTCACAGTAAAATTCATGGTCATTCATTTCACTCAATTTCACTTAACAGAAGAAAGCGGCACGAGAAAAATTTGAGTGAATAAAGCTTTTTTTTTTGGTTCCCTAAAAGCTTTTTTTATTTTGTTGTCATCGTAAAAGCTTTAATGCATTTCACAGCTGTTTTATTTGAATTCGACCTTGACCGTCAAGTGTAGAAAAGAAAATCGATGAAAAGCACAAATCATGCTAACGTTTAATGCAAGTGAATATGAAAAAGCGCTATTGCAGAGAGTAATAGGCGACTGAGGAAGCAGCTATAAAGCCACTACTCTATCTGATTAAAGGACGTCAAGGTTCTGAATAGAATCGATTACATTTGTATCCAGTCCTGACGGAAAATTTCTTATTGGAATTCTAAGCATTGAAGACTGGTACTCTGGAATGGTTTACTTTGGGTATTTTAGGGATATCCATACGGATGTTTCTAACCTCAAAAATAGGGTAAAATCTGATATTTTTCTGGAACAGGTTTATTCTTAGGTTATCTCTCTACCTCTATAACAACTGTTGCATGTTTCAGGCTGAGGTAAAGGTCATTTATGAATCTGCGGAACTGATCCTGGGCGAGGAATCTCCTACCGCTAGAATTGTTATCTTCTCAGATAGCCAGGCGACATTAATGTCTCTTCGGGGTGTGAACTTCAGATCTATAATGACTGCCACTCCCTGCTATCCTATTCTATGAACTTAAAAGGCCCTATTACGAGCAATCGTACAACTCACTACATAGCAAACTAAAAAGCAGAGCTTGAGGTTCAAACCCCAGATACGAGCTGGTAAAAATAAAATTGTCATAAAAATTTTCTCTAATCTGTCGTTCATAGCCGATATGAAACTGTTGGTGTCTGCTACTGGATAAATTTAACGCACACAACATGAGTGATGTGAGAAGCTAGGTTGTAGTCCAGACTAAAAGGGTTGTAATGATTATATCACCTGTAGAGTGCAAATGTTGGCCATGTAATGAAAGTCAAGGTTAAGGAGAAATATAGAAATGAGCAAACCTGTGGTAAGAGGAGAGCTTATTAAGGAAATGCAATGCATTCTACTCAGATTCGTGCATGTTAGACTCTCAGTATGTAAATTTTGTTTCTATTATTTAATAATTAAACCTAAAAGTATGCAAAGAATTGTTAAATAAATTTATTTAATAAAATACGAAATTTAAACAAAATAAACAAAAACAAAAACAATTTGCCATGGAGGGTGTTATATGCCATCACGAAGTGCATTTAAAAATATATTTTGAGAAATGAAAAGAAAATGAAAATAAAAAAGAAAAGAATATTCAGTGTGTGTGGAAATTCGCAACAAAAGTCACAACAAAATTAAAAAACATTGTTTGTAAACAAATATTTTAGCACCTTTTGACAGTGATTTTCAAAAAAAAAAAATTTTTTTTGTTTTCATTCTATTGTCATACGTACATAATAAGTGTGTGTTGTTGTTTTTTTATTTCAATTATTTTGAATTTCGGTTTCTTACGTTTTGAAATTCTTTTAAAGTTTTTTTATATTTTTATTGGCAATTTTCTTTTGTATTCATTGGCTATTGCAGATAAATGCTCTTCATAAATGCAACCGTCAAACGCGTTTTGATCATGACCGACTAAAGAACAATTCTAAGCGAAAAGCAACAAAAAAAATAAATAAAGAAAAAATCGCTTTTCTTTTTCGAAAAAATCAAACAAAATTTTAATAAAATTTCTACAAAAAAAAAAAAAAACAAAAGAAAGAAATTGTTTTTGTTTTAAAAATAACTTGAAACTGTGATATAATTTTTGTTAATTAAATTTCAAACAAAATCCTCAGCAAAAAAATTGTGTAATTTTAATTAAATTTAAACAAAAAACATAAAAAATTCTACAAAAAAAAAATTCTAACAAAGCCCAGCAGCCACTTTGATCTCAATTGCTATTTAAACGTGTTAAAAAACAAATAAAAATTCCCTACGCCCTTTAACCATCAACGCCGCTATGAATCGCAAATGTTTACACTGGAGTTACTTAAATTTCAAGGACATTCCCATGGACCTGTATTTGTATGAGGATCTCGAAGAGGTTTATCTTAAAGAAAACTACATAGCCGTTATACCCAAGTGGTTTTTGAATTTGACAACCTTGAAATTTATCCATTTGGCTGGTAATAATATAACCGCACTGCCCGATGAAATGTATTTGTTGGAGAACTTGGAATTCTTGGATGTTTCCAATAATCAAATAAGCGAACTGCCAGAATCAATGGGTTATATGACCAAATTATTGCATCTAAATATCAGTTCAAATGATCTAACAGAGCTGCCATATAGTAAGTAAATAAATATGCTCTTAAAGTAAAAATATTATGTGCTACAAGACCCTAAAAAATTGTTGAAGCATGTTTCTCATATTTTTTGTACCTTTCCTGCAGATACTATTCATGAATTTATTCCTTTTATTCACAAAAACATTTTTTTTTTGTATTTTAGAAACATATCTACTAACAACATTATCTTTCTTCTTGTATAAAATGCAATTTTTTTTCGATCTGGCAACTTCTAGAACTTATGGTTGATTTGTATTTGCTATTGTTTTCCTCCTTTCGTGGTCTTTCTATGTAGTTTTGTTATTGTAATTCTTATATATTCCCATAAAAACATAGAATCGTAACAAAATCATTCCGCTTAGTTCTTCCCAAGCTTAAGCTCTTTATTTCGCTTCATGTATAACTTCAGCTTGCGACATCTGTATCCATCAGTCTTTTTCAAGTAGTCCAAATATAGTTTTGTCATAACCTTTTGTCATAATTCGATATTTTCCAGGCTTCTTCGTCTGCATTCTAGCCGAGGGCTGAGTGTTCGATAGCGTCCATTAGTTTTCTAATAGAATGGCTAATTCACTTCAATTTGCAGTACCAGATTTTCTGAATTATAAGCTCCTGCTTTGGGATTCTCCATAGTTTTTCTTTAGTCCCAAAACTCCTGTATTATTCTCCGCAAACAGCGGTTTATAAAAGCTTGTAATGTTTAACGCTTTCTTCGATGTGAAGCTCGATTTATATGATCTTACTTTGGGGTCAATCGAAATGTTATTCGTTCAACATGCCTTCCTGAGTGACCTCAAGTCTCTCGAAACCTATAAGCACATTATATTCGCCGAAATTTTTTATAGGATACCCTACACGCGGATAAAATTAACAACCACCGTATATGGGTGGTGTTAGAAGCTAGATTGCAATCCTGACTAAAGGGTTGCAATGGCCAATTATGTCAATAAGCAAAGTTCTACAATGATGTACTATGGTGAATGCAGGATCGTATTTGAATCTATTTACCATATTTAGCATGAAAAGCCCCTCGAGCCCTTCCGAGAGCGATAGAAAATTTGTGAGTAATAAAATAGGATCGTGGATAAGAAGCAGACCGACCCACTTCTATCCCTTAATCGCATAAACATCCATCGTACAATAGCAATACCAAGTGGCCACTGTTCTTTTGATAGGGATGCTGAAAGACTTGACCTTCTGGCAAATGATTTCTGCAGTAGCTGTTCGTATGAGAAGGAAGAATCTAATTTTTAATTTCAGAATATATTCTTATACTTTCAGAATAAAATTAATATTCACTCCACCTTTTTCCCTTTTCCCTCTTTTACAGCCCTTACCTATATGAAAAATTTAGAATCTCTGAATGTATCGAAAAATCGTTTAAAACGTTTGCCTCTACAGCTGTGCGAATGTTCCCGCTTAAATGAATTGAATATCAGTGATAACATCGATATCTGGCATATACCGGAAAGGATCTCTTATATGCAGTCGCTACAAATGTTATCAGCAGATCGTAAGTCATTTAAATTCTTCACAATATGGTGCGTATCTAATCTCTATGCTTTTTTTCAGGCTGCTCTTTAATATATTTACCAGTGGCTTTGGCCAAATTTATTGATTACTTAAGAATTTTCAATAATGCCGCCATCACTCATATACCAATTATTTATGAGAAGTTCTATCAAAGTTATTATGAGACGCCAACTAAAACGCAAGCCATGTATGATGATAAACGTTCCAAAACAGGCGATTAATAGTGTTAATTGTGGTAGTAAAACTAACAGCAATAATTTGTATTGATAAGTTCAGACATGGGGGAAGGGTTAAATTACGACATACGAGATCAAAATTTATTTGAATTTTCTTACATGACAAGTGACGTAGTTTGTCTTCAAAAATTTGTGCATACATACTAATGAGACGCTAGGAGTGTACACAAATTCTATTTCCATTTAAAATTTTCTGTATTTTTTGTTTAAAGTTAAACGGGCACGTTAGAGTCCTCTCCTCTAAACCTAAGTCTTGTATTAGTTTATAGGTAGACTAACCAGCAACAGTGTTTCACCATCTTCTTTACTTTACAATGTCCGGGTTTTCTCTCTCAGGTATTAAAACTCGACCAGTTCTCTTGTCCCTATCACCTTATGATGATTCTCTGTGATTCGCTGATATGATGATTCCCTGGCCTGTATTTTATGCTTTGCCTGCCCTTCTAGTTAAGTTAGTAAGCCTTGACTGTAATATTTGCCTTCAACATTTGGCATCATTTTAGATTATTTACCTGCGACTCTTGAAGTTTTGGCGATCCCTTAATCCTTTGGGATATTTGTACGACTCATCTACCAAAGTTCCCAAAATAAAGAAAATGAGGAGACTATGCCCAGAATATGACTCACGCGAAAGAAACTTCTACCCTGCAGTTAAAGTGCTAATCTGACGGGGTGAGATATTTGGAAACTCAATAGCTTCATAAATTCTCCGATCGTTTAGTAGATTGGGAGGAATATTCATTGTGATATCATAACGTTCCGCCCTGACCTACATATGTCTTTCCTATCTGGGTTTAGTCTCTGCTACATAAGTATACATCCAGTATTGTATAAAGTGTAATCTCCAGAGTTGGGTTTATATTTTATACGGCTTTGGAATCATTAAGATTCAGCCTAGGGTTCCAATCTAAGCGGTCCATATGCATACTTTTTTTAACATTTTCTTTTTTTTTTTTGAATTTCCTCTTAGACCCGTAACACGTGAGGACTTTTTCTGGGTAATTGAGAAAGAAACCTTTACCAAACTACTGCTACCCATAGGCACGAAAAAGGTATTTCGTGTGCCCTCACAAGAAAACCAAGTAACGCTGTATGATGACTGCCTAAAGGCATTGGAGTATTTAAATAAACTAACGCCGTTCTATATAAATCCAGTATTAAAGTATATACTGCCCGAAAGATTTATGGTGGATCATATACGCAATGGACCGACAGGCCGGTGTTCTGTGTTTAAATGTTCGAATCCATTGTTTAGTACGTATTATTTTATGGTGGTGAAAAGGTGAGTAAAGAAAAATTTACTTTTAAATTTTTTTTAATTTAAATTTAATTTTAGGTGTGGCAGCAAATCAAAACAATTGTTTACCTGCTATTTTTGTACCCAATACTGTGCTAAATTATGGCTAATGGATAATCATAAAAAATATTATTGTGTGGACTGGGATGTATATGATGACCACACAGCCAGTAGTACATCATCTACCACAAAACCACAGAAAAAGGTTTAGAAAATAAGCAAAAAAAAAATTTTTAATTTTAAATAAAAATCTTTAGTTTATAAAATAATAATTTCTAGAATTTAGAAAAAATAATTAGTATGTATATATAGTATGTATATGTAGTTTAGAGCATAATAAAATCTAATAAAGTACAATTTATATTTTAAATTGAAAAAATGCAGTCTTTTATTGGAAAGAATTTAATTAAGTTTACATGTAGCAGCATTTGTCATTTGACAAAATGTTGCCGCTGATAATCTTCTCTCACATGTAAATAATTATCAATCAAGCAATTCTTTGCCTTGGGATACGCGCTTCTGCAATCCATACCCTTCTTACCTAAATGCCAAGCCTCTGTATAATCATGCAGTAAATTACGATGTGGCCTGAATACAAAAACAAAAAACAAAAAAACAAAAAAAAAGTTGAATTCTAAAAATATTTAATTTTTTCCCATCACTTTTCTCACTCACTGTAATATACGATGTAGTATTTCCGCATATATCCCTTGATTTACGTGCACTTGGGCATTTTCACATATCGCCTTTTGCATGCATGCTCGTCCATTTATACCCTTACGGTCCATTAAATTCTCTACAAATTCGTAAAGAAACTCTTGGGCTTCATCTTTATACTCCCGCACTATGTTTGGAGTATTTAAGCTAGTATCACCATTGGCCAAATTTCTTCTGTCCCATTTATCCCACCAGTAAATGGGTTTTGGTGGCACTGGAAACTGATATTGAAAATTCATTGTCATGACCAATTGACGCCAGGTTCTTTTATCGCCTAAATTAACAGGGAATGCTATGCCGCAAACGAGCTGAAATCAAAAATAAAAATTAAGAAAATAAAATTACTGTAGCTTTTGCCGATTTGAAAGGCCTTGTTCCCCTTGAAAATTCTAGCAGAGTAAGCCATTGTGTTGAAAAGATGAAAAAAGACGCTCTTTTCCTCTGGGGTACTAAAAACTTTCGTGACACATGAAAACCCCTTTGAGTAAATAAAAAATCCTCTTTTCCCCCTGTTAATCACACACGAAAATGACCACAGCCATCACAATATTGTCAGCAATTAAGCCTATATTACTGAACAGTGTGACATATTTTGCTTTTGGATATATACTCCCCCACTACTTCCCCAAAGTGCTCTGTATAAAAAATGTAAGTAATCGACCTAAAATATGCAAGTCATTGACCGCAAAATGCAAGTCATCGACCCAAGAAATTCAAGTCATAATAAATAAAAATAATGCGAGTCATCAACCAGAAAAAGGCAAGTCATCAACCAAAAAAAAGTCAAGTCACGGACTAAAAAAATGCAAGTCAACGGCCAAAAAATTAAAATCATCGGCTAAAAACTGCATGTCATTGACGAAAAAATGAAAGTCATCGTCCAAAAATGTGCAAGTCATCGGTCAAAAAAATGCATGTCATTAACTAAAATAATGCAAGTCATCGACCAATAAATGCAAGTCAGCGGCCAAAAACTACATGTCATTGACCAAAAAATGCAAGTCATCTTACAAAAATGCAAGCCATTGACATAAAATTGCAAGTCATCTACATACAATTGCAAGTCATCGACAGAAAAATGCAAGTCATCTTCCAAAAAGAACCAAGTCATCAACCAAAAAAATGCCAGTCACCTACTAAAGATATGCAACTTGCGAAAAATACGACATTTTGTTGTCTTTATATATACATTTTAATACATATTAACTCAATGAGAATTATTAAAATTTTTCAGTTTATTTCGGCACAATTTCATTCGAAGAAAACAATTAACTTCGAGACCTATATCTTCGGTTCTAAGTAACGCACGACACTAAAAAAACCTGTTTTGGAATCCTTGAGACAATGGCTTGCCAACTCAATGGGTCCATTTTACCCATTAGGTCCATATTTTCTCCGATTTTGACCGATATATATGGAGGACTTTTTTTTTACTAATATGTGGCTATATCTTCGCACTTAACGGTTACCCAAACGTAATGAAAACTGTTTTGGAATCCTTGGTCCAATAGCTAACTAGCCCACCAAGTTTAAAAACCGTCCTTCTTAAATTTTATCGAATTTTACTAGATTTATGGCGGTCATATTTTGTAAAAATACTACATTTTTCAACTTTATTATCTCCATTGTTATTTTTTGACGATTTTCCAAAACATGTTGATGATTTTAACGATTTTCTTAAAGAAAATTTGGCAATACTGACTGAAACCCATCCATATTGTATCGCTTATACAATGGTCAGGAACCCAGCATTATTATGACTAAGAATTCTGAACATTTTCTTAATTTTTTTTACTAAATTTTGGAGCTTAAATGGGAATGAAAAATATTCTTCAGAAAATTATAGGGGATTCACTTGCAAGATGTAAGCACTTTGTAAATTACTCGCATATAGGACTCTTTCTTCTAAAACCCGTAGTCTGATAAGGAGACGAGAGCCCAAAATATTTCTCTCGACAACTTTCTTCAGCAGTTGTCTAGCAGAAGCTCTGAGAATAAATAAAATTGCCATGAAAAGTTTCTTAAATCTATCGTTAGGAGTCGACAAGAAATCGTAGGATAAAATTAACATATACAGCATGGGTGGTGCGAGAAGTTAGGTGGAAATCCTGACTAAAGGGTTTTAATGACCCAGCAAGGGGTTTTATTTTTTAACTAATTTTTGTTTAAAAATTAAAAAACATAAAAATACCTTACAAATGCCAGCATTTTCAAATAAAATGAAACGTTTTTTCCGCCGATGTTCACGCCAATGTGTTAAATTCACTGCCACGTTTGGCGATGTCATGGTATCGAAGGCACTTACAATGATTGACAATACCAATACAGACACTATAACGTATACACTGAAATTTTGTAATGAATTTAATTTTAAAAAAATTATAATTAATTAATTAATTGATTGACTGATTGATTAATTAAAATATTAATTGATTTATTAAACGGTACACTGAAATTCATGGATGCAAGAAATATTGAATGTTTGACTTAAATTTTAATTTTTTTTCTTTTATTTTCTTTATAATTTTTATATTCTTTAATAATAAATTTTTATTTTTTTATTAATTCTTATTAAAAATAAATAAAAAAATATCCCGAATGTTTATTAAACTTGATTTTATGGCGTTTAAATGCAGACTGACTGACTTACGGGTATACATATGGTGCCAATTGACTATTAGAAATTCAAATCCAAATGGTGATTGAGATCTCACTCGACACGAGTCAGTCATCAAATAGTCCGACTGAAGACACTCACGTGTTTTGTTTTCCATTTTCTTAATTATTAATTAACACTTCGATTAAAATTTTATTTACAAATTGTGCCAAGAGACACTGAGGATTTTTTTTCTCTCTCATTTTCAAATAATTATGATGCTTCTTCGTTGAACCGTTAAAGAAAGTAACTTGTTTGAACGGGTTTTTAAATATGAAATGGGTTCTGAAATGCAAAAACAAAAGGTTTAAAACGTCATCTTAATAACGAGGGTTGGTAAATATGTGTGGATGGTCCGTTTTTTTTAATTGGTTTCAATTATTCATATTCACACATTTTTTTTATAATAAGTGTACGGGGAGAGGGGTGGTGCGAAAGAAAAGTTTGGGTAAATTAAAATAAATACAGTAGATTTTCGATTTAACGAATATTCGATTCGTTCTCCATATAAAATGGGTAAAATTGTCACTGTTTTGCTTTTGTTTATCGATAACTTGCACTATTTTGATTAATGACTTTCTTTGGTCTTTTTGTCGATGCATTGGTCGGCTCTATCTCCGGTCACAAAAGTTACTCGACATGTCGTCGACAAAACTGATCAAATAAACAATTACAGTGGAACTAGTGTAAGACAGTGTAGGTAGTGTAAATTTTAGGGCGTCAAGAGCATTTTGTTGCTCTGGGCATGAGAATTGTATGACTCGTGCCAGGGAGCAGCATATTTTTTTGGTCAATTTTCAAAAGTTGCAAGAAAACTAAATTTCTTCTTTTGTCTACTTATGAATGGTAGGATCACAGCCATTCTACCTAGCAATCAGGACTCCATCAGAGTATTTAGCTCCTAGTTAAACTGCATCAACTGGGCAGAAAAAATATGGTCACCTTTAACAGAAATCAGCAGGATAAGGGCAAGCTCCCATACAATTGATGGATTATTTACCTTTTTGATCAGGAAGAGGAAGAGGAGCCTGAAAAGTTATGTTCCATGAAAGAGAAAACAAAGTGGGATCAAAATTTTTCGCAAGCTCCCATACAACAGTTCCATGAAAGAGAAGACAAAGTGGGATCAAAATTTTTCGCAAGCTTCCATACAACAGATGGATCCTTAACATCTTTGATTAGAAGGAGGAAAAGGAGCCTGATAAGCAACGTTCCATGAAAGAGAAGACAAAGTGGGGACAAAATTTTTTCGCAAGCAATACGGGATTCTAGTAGGAAAAGATTGAAATTTAGCATCATATGAATGGGCAATGAACACGATAGGACAGAATATGATACTGTGATTAGGATAACGAACCACTAGAGTCCTTATCACAAAAGACTTAGGGGAATTAAATGATTTTATTCCCATTAAATTTTGTATGCATGGTCGATTGCCCGATGGATAGCACAGTGCGCTACAGAGAAAATTCATTCTTCAGCTGCTTTTTTTTACGAGGATCATCCCTCTAGAATAATACAAACTAAATTGAGTGTTTCTCTATACAAACAGATGTTCACCTGAAACCATTCGTATTACAAATATAGGCTCTTGTCTGTATGGCTCTTATAATGAACCACTGCGTAAGTATTGGGGGCAATCCATTGAGTGTTGATCGTACATGAAGAAACACAAAAAATCAAAAATTAACATTCAGTTGACTGTCCCCCAGTGAGATGGTTTTTATGACCTTGAATTTGTTTCTTTTATTGAAATTTAAGCTGCAAACTCATTGACATTTTTTCTACAACAATCAACAGTAAATTACGGCCACACTTAAAATGATCATCAATTAAGATCATCATCGTAAATGACGATCACATCTCTCGCTCTCTCTCTGTGTGTGGGTGGTGTTTAAGAACTTTTAACAAGAATTTGTCGTTGTTCTTTGGAGATCATCGCAGAAAAGTAGTTCTTGACCTTACCCAAGTGGAAGGGGGGGTTTAATTCCTTTGTTTTGAATAAAATAATTATCACTCAATATGAGTGAAGAATAGTGATCGAGTGCATAATGGAAAAACAAAACAAGAACATTTTCTCATTAAGAGAGAGAGAGAGAGAGAGAGAGAGAGTATGTAACGCTCTGATCAGCACAGTTTCAATTAATTTTCCCAATCGAACACACACACTTTAAGGTGGTGGAATTGAAAAGAAGAGAAGAAAATTTCAAATAAAAATAACAAGAAAATTATAAAAACAACGTCAAATCGAAATAATATTTAAACAGTGAAGTATCGTCGTCGTACATATAAATAAACGAAATAAACAATTAAAAATTAATTTCAATTAAAAATTAATTGTGTTGTGAATAACAGTTTAGAGATCATATTGTAAATATGAGAGTATAGTTAGCAAACGTATTAAATAAATATCAAATGTCAATAGTTTTTCTTTTTCAAATAAAATAAATAATAAAACAACATAAGTCCTTATATAAGTGAATGATAGAAGTGTTGATGTGAACAACGCAAATTTTAAATTCTTTAAACTTGTTGCAACAGATTGATACATGATTTGTGATAAATTTTGTGCATTTAAAATGAAACATTGGTTCATTAGTTATAATTCTGTATCATCTTTCAGGCAACATATGAATTCTGCATTCAAAAAATTATTATTTCTTGAGGCTCCGAACGATTCAGTGTACATCTGTTTTCATATTAGGGGTTTAAACTTTTTTTGGTGCCAGTACATACTTACGAGTATATAATTGGTCATTCAGTCAGTATTACGACCTAGCTTCTCACACTACTTATGTTATGTGTGTTAACTTTATACATGAGTGGCGGAACCTAAACTATAACGTCGATTCCGAACTTTAGATTTTTGAGAAACTTTTCATGGCAATTTTATTTGAATTTTGCCAGAAATCTGCGGAAAGGAAGTCGCCGAAGAAATATTTTTGATATTTTCGTTTTGGCATGACCTGGGATTTGAAGCGTGACCTTACGTCCAATAAGCCAACGCACTATCTTCCAGACTACATCGACTTTGGTGTCAGTAGTCTTTTATTATATTCAAGCACTCAACTCTTATGAAAATAAATCGAAGATAGTATCTGCTGAGTCTCAAATCATAAGGGAATTCTTAAAGGAGGGAGAGTTTCCACTCCCTTAATAAGGCCAAAACAGTTCTGAGAATCCTAGGATTTTTGGATAGAGGTTCCAAACGAAAGGGAAGATAAACTGAGGCAAAGACTCAGCTCAAACCAATTAGGTTTTAGGCAATCAGTACTTTTACTGAGAAATTACAATAAGAAGAGATCAAAGTCACGCATCAGACTATCAAGAAATAACCTGTGGATGATAAGCGAGGTTGAGCCATTATATATTGTCTCGGAGCAAACATTATAGGAACACCTTATAAAGTTTGAAGGGAGTACCATAGATCGTATGGTCATCATCACGATAAATAATAATAATTGCGTTCTATTATGTCGGATTCTTTCCATCTCTATTGCCAGGATCACACTCCGGGGTACTGCATGACGCTATTAGCTTACTATCGCCATTCTTTCTCACATAAACGTTGCTGATTATCCCTACTATTCGCAACTTATTAGTGACACACTTTAATGAACTTTTCTGCGTTCCAGTTCTACTTTCACAATTTCAAATTCCATTTCCATACTCTAAATCTAAGGTATTTGAAAACAAATGTTCCCATAGTTGCGTCTTTATTTGGGCTTTGGAAGCACTTTAGTGCATCGTCATGCTAGAAGCGATCACGTGCAATTTTCTCTCTTTCTCAAACTGCACCAGGACTCTCAAAATCAAGTCGACTCTGTAAGTCTACTTACGATAGGATTTTAAAGCTCTAAAAATTTAAAATAATTTTTAAAAGAATTCTTTTTACTTCAACTTAATTGAACAGATGTGACTGGCCTAATATTTATGACCCATTTTCCAATATAATTTGTGCTAAATAGTCGATAATGACTTGACATTTAAATTTTTTTGTTTTCTAAACAACTATAAATCGGATTTAGTTTATACGAGGGATGATTAAAAAGATTATGATTACAAAAATTTATACAATTCCTTCCTTTTTAACTTTTTTGACAAAAACTGACTGCTTGCGAATCAAAAAATTATGGGTATTTCCATACCCAATGAGCTCTCACAAATCTAGCTCTTTATATGGAAACTCCCATATTTTATAACGTAGTACCGGGTTATCAATGAAATTCTATTTCTATAAGCAACTAAGAAGGTGATTCCCGCCTTTCAGATAAAAGCATAATTTATTTCAAAACCTATACGTAGTATTAGCATATCTCTGCACCGTCATAAATAAATACACCTTTGGCTAGGTGCACTGACAGTAGCGGCCAGTTAGAAGATAATTTAGTCAGGGAAAAAGAAAAACATAGCGTTTGTTATTGTTTACAAAAATAGCATGATTAGCATACGGAAATTTATAAAAAATTTATCTAATCAAAGCGCAACCATTCACGGTTAAGAGTTTTATAACACTTCCCCTGTTTAATAATATTCGCTACGATAGATAACAATTTTACAAATTCTAGGCATCACAAATCATTTACTATCGTTCCGCTATTATCTATAAAACTAGTAGGAATCGTTGCCTATATAAACCTGAACGCCATAAGGTCTTCGGAATTTAATTAGAAATGTTTTCAATCAAAATCAATGCATTTAGCATTGTAGTGCTTTTGGCCTTACATAGCCATTTGGCAAATGGTCAATTTAATCCGAATTTTGTAGCTGGACGCTCAACTATTGTGCATTTATTCGAATGGAAATGGGATGATATAGCAGCGGAATGTGAAAATTTTTTGGGTCCCAAGGGTTATGCTGGTGTACAGGCAAGTTTCACAACCCTATCCTGTTTGTATTTCTAAGAAATCAAATTTTACCTGTTTTCTGGCTTTTCTAGGTGTCGCCTGTAAATGAGAACGTGGTAGTGGCTAATCGTCCCTGGTGGGAACGTTATCAACCGATTTCGTATCTTATGGTCACCCGTTCCGGCAATGAAGCCCAATTCGCCAGCATGGTTAAGCGCTGTAATAATGCTGGTGTACGCATCTATGTGGATATTGTTTTCAATCATATGGCTGCCAGTCATAATGGCAATGTGGTGGGCACTGCTGGCTCTTCAGCTGATCCCGGTAGCAAAAGTTTCCCTGCTGTACCATACTCTTCGTTGGATTTCCATCCAACCTGTTCGATTAATAACTACAATGATG
Source organism: Sarcophaga bullata (assembly GCA_005959815.1). NCBI lineage: Eukaryota > Metazoa > Arthropoda > Insecta > Diptera > Sarcophagidae > Sarcophaga > Sarcophaga bullata. Next base: position 50,437 of record QOCX01000399.1, on the reverse strand, counting down.
TCAATCAAGTGCGCAATTGTGAATTGGTGGGCTTGAAAGATTTGAATCACAGCAAGGATTGGGTTAAAGATCGTATTGTGGAGTTCATGAACAAATTGATATCGATGGGGGTTGCTGGCTTTCGTGTGGATGCTGCCAAACATATGTGGCCAGCGGATTTAAAGGTAAATCAAAGGATGATTAAAATATTTCAACAGTAACTGTATCTCTCTCCCTACTTCTAGATTATTTACAGTCGTTTGAATAATTTAAATACCGCCCATGGTTTCCCGGCCAACAGTCGTCCCTTTATTACCCAGGAAGTTATAGATATGGGCGGCGAAGCCATTTCCAAATATGAATACACTGACTTCGGCACGGTCACTGAATTCCGACATTCCGATTCAATTGGCAAAGTATTCCGTGGCAAAGATCAAATGCGCTGGTTAGTTAACTGGGGCACTGACTGGGGTTTCATGCCCTCCGAACGTTCTCTGGTATTTGTCGACAATCATGATAACCAACGTGGTCATGGTGCCGGTGGCTCTGATGTGCTTACCTACAAGACTTCCAAGCAATATAAAATGGCCACTGCATTTATGTTAGCCCATCCATTTGGTATTACACGCGTTATGTCATCGTTTGCATTCGACAATACCGATCAGGGTCCCCCCACTACCGATGGCAATACTATACGTTCGCCTATCTTTAATGCTGATAACTCGTGCAGTGGCGGCTGGATTTGTGAACATCGTTGGCGTCAAATCTACAATATGGTCGGATTTAGAAATGCTGTCGGTTCAGCGAACATACAAAATTGGTGGGACAATGGAAGCAATCAAATTGCTTTCTGCCGTGGCAATAAAGGTTTCATTGCTTTGAATGGTGACTCTTATGATTTGAATAAGGAGCTGCAAACCTGTTTGCCAGCTGGCACTTATTGTGATGTAATCTCGGGCTTAAAACAAGGTTCTAAATGTACTGGCAAATCAGTGATTGTTGGTTCAGATGGTAAGGCCACCATAACTATTCGCCAGTCAGAGGAAGATGGCACTTTGGCTATACATGTGAATGCGAAATTGTAAAAAAAAAATTTAATTGAGAGAAGTTTAATAAATACGATGACGAGAGAATGAAAAAAAATCGAGTTTTTTTATTTTCGGTAATTTTTTGAGGTTAGGTCCACCTTTTAGAATTCTAGGTTATCAAAACTACGGATAAGATGTTGCAAAATAAGATGGAAAAACATTCCTACGAAGCTTTGTTCCAACCGGCAGCCATAAATCCTATTTACAACTTAGCTTAGCAACATTAAAGGTTAAACCATAAAAGGAAAACAACGTTGTGTATGGCAACCATAGAATTTTTTCAATTTTTCCTGAATTTGTTTGTTCCATACAACTTTCATTTTCATTTCAAACGTCGAAACATAACCGCCCTCAGATATATTTTGTGAAAAATTTTCCAAAAATAAAAAAAACCAGGAAATTCGTATTGAAATTAAAAAATAAAAAATGTTACGCATACCAGGAATGCCCTTTTTACCGGGCACGGTATTTAGGGATGTAAGTATTGTTCAAAAACAAAAAAAATCTCGTAACAGTAAAACTAAAAATTCTTTATCCTCCTTCTAACAGATAACCAAGACCAATTTTCCCAAACATCAGCATCTAATGAACTATAAAGGCATAAGCATGTTATCGGATCGTAAACCCTCGGGTTTAGTTGATGTTACCGGCATGATTGTTGATCCGAATTGTCCCCCCGTACAAGTACCTTCCGTATACCCACCCAAAGTGGGACCCAAATTACCACCTTGGCTGGCCTATGACAAACAGGTGCTTGGTTTTAATGCCTACTTTAAGGAGACCCTACAAGAGGTGTATCATTGTCCCTATCAAGTGAGGAAAGTTAAGATCATGTATTATCTAGAGGATGGCACAATACAAATTACCGAACCAAAAGTACAAAATTCCGGCATACCACAAGGCTGTTTAGTTCATCGTCAACGCGTACCGAAACCACCACCATGTGAAAAGGATTTTATATCGATTTTGGATTTAAATGTTGATACTTCCATACAGATATTCGATAGGGTATATCACATAACGTCTTGTGATAAATTTACCCGTCATTTCCTTAATAAATCCGGCATACCGGTACCAGATCCAGTGGATGAACCCATGTAAGTTAATTGCAATACACATTTCTATTACAAATCTATCGGGTTTTTGTTTTTATAAACTTCTTTAGAGATCCTACCACTGAACAGCGTAAAAAATCGGGTCAAAAGTTATCAAATCCCGTACCGAAAAAGCATGCCTTTGCTCAGTTTTTGGAATACGATAGAATGGTTTTAAAATTCCAAGGTTATTGGGATGATCGCTCCGAGTTTGGTGATGTTAGGAAACTTGAAATATGCTATTATCTCTCCGATGATACCATAGATATTAAGGAACATTTTGCTAGGAATTCAGGTCGTGAAGGACCCTCAACATTTTTGAAGAGACAAAAATTGCCGAGGGTAAGTAAAATTATACTTCTTGGTTGTAATTCGCAAAAACGAATGTCACACTGAGGGATTTTCTAATAGACGTTCCCTTCGCCACGATTATACTAGCTAGGTTGCTAGTCACTACACCTTCTATTTCTCTTCAAGTTGACTTCGTTCAAGATGATTTTTTTTCTTTGCTTCTAGGAATTCACTGGCCTGCCCTTACCTGGTCAATATACACCACAAAGTCTGTTAAATGTTCTAGGCACCAATATGCGCAACGTACGTTTTGTAGTCGATCCTTTGGACATTGGACGCAAGGATGTTATTTATTACAGTGACAGGGATCTACAAATTGGCACCGTGCTTAATGTCTATGGAAGAGCTGTAGTCTTAACGGAATGTGATGAGTTTACCAAGAACTATTATCGCCAGAAAGTAAGTTTCGCAACACGAACGCTGCTGTTAACAGGGAGAACGCTTGAATAAAAATTTCTTTTGGTTTCAGTATGGCATTGAAGACTTTACACCCGCACCAATACCTTTACATGCCGAAGAAAACTTGCCATCCAGGCCAAGAGAACGTATCTTGCCACCTTATAATGGCTGGGGCTCATATGAAGATTCCGAGGGTAATTGCAAATCAGTGGAACCCAAACCACCACAACCGGACTTTAAAAAGTTCATACAATTCGATCGTTATGTTTTGCGATTTGGCGGGAAGCTGCTATCAACCATTAAAGAGAATTGTGAAAGGGTTTTCATTATCTCGTACTTTCTATCGGACGATACTATACAAATATTTGAAATTGCAGCCAGAAATTCTGGTTTTCTGGGAGGTGAATTTATGAAACGTACACGCATACCATTGCCGGGTCAATTAAAATTCACCTCGAGAAGACCACAATACTACCAGCCCTATAATTTCTATATTGGAGCAACGGTTAGCCTAAAGGATCATATATTTCATATAGTATCGGCCGATGAATATACCCTGATTTACATGGAACATCATCCCAATCAGGTGAGTTTTGTGGAACAAAAAAAAAAAGTATTTTGTTGACGTGGGTATTTTTTTTTTCAGTTCCCTCTGGCAGATATTAAAACAATTATGAACAAAATCCGTGAAGCTGTACGTAAGGACTACAAGGACTTTGTTTGCGGTTGTATAAAGGATGGTGGTGGTGATGGCCAGGAGACTAAATATATAGGCTATGATACTATGAAAAGAGCTTTGGATAATGCTTTGGGCGATAGCATTACAAATCATGAAATTATTACCGTATGTCGCTTCTTCTCTGCTGAACAGGCTCCACCATCTACCTGTAATAAGGATACCGTTCGAGCTGCTGTACATTTAGAACTCAAACGTAGTTTGTGGAATGCCATGGATGAGCTTAAGGAACACTTATTCCATATAAATCCTTTGAATAAACCATTCTTGGAAGAAATTAAATTAAGGTCTGCTTTGAAAGGCTGTCGTTTGCCCTTCACACAGGAGTTAATTGATGACATTATGATGGTATTGAATCGCAATGATTGTAATGAAATTGAAGTGTGCGATTTCTTAAATTTCTTGGATTTGGGTTGTGGCAAAACGGCTGATATAACACCGGTGAATATAGCTTTTGAATTGTGCCCGAAGATACCATTCTTGCACAAGGGTCGTGTGGTGAATTTCAAATGCTTTTTGGAACACTTGGGCTTGGAAGAGTCACTCAAAAAGGATGGTGAATAGTTTGGCTGCTACTGATATGATTTCTGATTATGATTTTTATAATTTACAGGCATTTATTTGAATAAATTCTTTTAAGTTTTATATAAAAAATCGTTTAAAATCTTTTTATTTTATTGTGAAACTTTTAAAACAAATAATTGGAATAATTAGCTACACGTTCTATTTGTAAATATAAAAAAAGGGGGAATGATGTTTTACGTTCTTATAAACAAAATAAAATTAAAAAAAGTTTTCAAGACATTTTCTTTCGTTCTTTTTTTCTTTTAAACACACAATTATAATCAACAATACGACCGACCGACACAGACTACACGACACGACACGACACGACATTCTGATGACATCACATTTATTTTGTTTTTTAAAATTTTCTTTTACCTTTCCTAGCTTTTTATTTAGAATTTCTCTTTTGAGGACAAGGGGGATTACAATTTGGACTCTGTAAGCCAGCTAAATGATTGTGGCTTTCTATCAGATGATGGACTTATAGCCACATTAATAATAGTTGGTTTATTGCTTAACTTTTGAGCTTCCTTCACCGCTTTTTGCAGTTCGGGTATGGTTTGGCAGAAATAACCCTTCATATTAAACATTTTCATCATCTCTTCGTAATGTACTTGCACACCCAAGGCAGAAGGGGGAGTACTAAAATTACAAAATCAAAAAATTATTTCCATTCTCTGTCTCTCTCTTTATTCATTATACTTACACTTGCGTCAAATCGCCAGCTTTGCGTATCGCTTCAAAGGTTTCCTGATCAAAACCACCATAGATGCCATTATTATTGACAATAACAATGGTTATGGGCAGATTGTAACGGACCATTGTCTCAATTTCCATGCCAGAGAAACCAAAAGCACTATCGCCCTCAACACAAATCACCCGTTTGCCAGGGAAGCGATCACGACAGTATAGAGCTGCGGCAATAGCGAAACCGGGACCTACGCCCATAGTACCAAAGGTGCCAGCATCTAAACGATGACGTGGCAAAGTATTCAAAAGCATAGAACGACCTATATCCATGGTATTGGCACCTTCGCTAACAATTATGGCATCACTGGGTATCAATTCTTTCAAGTGATGGAACACCGCATAATAATTCAATGGAGTGGACACGTTCATTGACATTTGATGCACAAAATCACGATTTTGTTTGCATTTAGCACTTAAAGTTTTCCACCAATCGTGATCGTTAGAGAAACGATAATTAATGGCATTCATTTGTTCAAACAAATGCTCAGCAAACGGTTTAATATCCGATTGAATGGCCACGGAAGCAGTAACGGAATTGTGCAATTCTTCAGGGCAAATGTCAACCTAAAAAACCAGAAAAAAACAAAAACATTATTTGAAGATCTTAGATAAACGCCATCATACGCTTACCTGTATAAATTTAACATTCTTGTCGTAACGTGGCGATTTACCAAAATGCAAAATCCAATTCAAACGGGCACCCAATAAGAGTACAACATCTGCCTTTTGTAAGGCTAATGTACGAGCCGATGATACACATTGATCGGCCGTATCGGATACAACACCTTTGCCCATGGGTGTTGGCAAGAAGGGTAAATTGGTATTTTCGATAAAATGCCGTAAAATGTGCTCGGAATGCGAATAAGCAGCACCTTTGCCTATAATCACCAAAGGACGTTGAGCTGAGCGCAATAAATTCACCGCCCTGATGACATCATCATGTGATGGATAGACCAATGGAGCAGCTGGATGAGCTAAAGTTTTGTAGATTTTATTTTCCGGTGCTTTAGATTGCAATAAATTGCCTGGAAAATCTAAATATGCTACACCCGGACGACCGTAGGTAGTGTAACGTACAGCTTTTTCAACGTGCAAGGGTATGAGAGCCACTGTGGGTGGACGTGCAGCATATTTACAATAGGGACGTGACAATTCCACTTGATTGCACTCTTGGAAACCGCCAATACCTTCATGATCCTGGCTAGTGGAACCGCCGATAACAATTAAGGGCCAACAATTGACTTGAGCATTAGCCATGCCACCTAAAACGGGTGAGAAATGAAACAATTAGTGGGGAAATATTAGAAATTACAGTTAGACATTGTCAGTGGCTAGATATATAGTTGCGAACAAAAGTTTTTTTTAGTATTTAAAGAAATTAAAATTTCTAAAGCAAAGGCAACACTTTGGACAACAGGCCCGCCTTATAGTCATAAAAACAGTTACCAGAAGTATGTCAAACAACTATTGTACAATCGTAAAATGCAATCTAAATTTTTATTTTCATATTCCTGCTTGAAAATAAATGCCAAATTTCATAAACAATCAACCTTTATACTCTTATAATCAATTCAAATTGATTTTGTTGTTGCTATATGGCAAAACAAATCTTATCTAAATAAATAATTAACAACACAAATACAACAATAACAACAAAAATATGAAACTATTGAACAGACAATCAAGACAATTTAAATGAAAAAAAAAAATTAAAATAATTAGCATACCTGTAACATGCAGTAAACCTGGACCAGAAACTACCAAACAAACACCAGGTTTACCAGTTAAATAGCCAATTGCTTGAGCAGCGTAACAAGCAGCCTACAATTGAGAAGACAAACGTTAGAATAATTGTTACAACAATTACAAGTAATAGATGGAATAATGGGAAATTAATGAAGGGATGTGTTTAAAAATTTAAAATCAATTTACTCACTTGTTCATTACGCATTCCAATGTATTTTAGACCGGCAGCCTGAAATGCCATCGACAATTCCACAACAGGAATACCAATAATGCCAAAGACATATTCAATGCCCTTTAAGAAAAACAAAAACAAAAGAAATAATTTAAATGAAAAGGAGCTTACTAGCATTGCAAACCTAACTGTTTATGACAATTATATGCAGCAATCGACCAATCAATCGTATAAACCCACGTAATTATTTGACGTATATTCCCAATGAATTAATAATCAATTTTTTAAACGATTTAATTGTTAATTATCTTGTAATACATCTGAACGTGATGACTCTTAAAGACTCTTAGAAAAGAAATTGTGACTTCCTGTCTAGATGCCTTTATCTACGGTCCCAAGTAACACCCGACTGTAAGAAGACCTGTTTTGGAATGCTTGACACTATGGCTATCCCGCCAACTAGGTCCATTTTCCCCCCAAGTCCATTTCTTATCCGATTTTGCCCGAGTTTACTAATTTGGAAAGGTAAGCTTCATCGCTTATACATATCTCCGATCCCAAGTAACGCCCGATCGTAAAAAAACTGTTCTGGTACTCTTGAAACTATGACTATCCAACTCACTAGGTCCATTTTTTATCCGATTTTGTTCGAGTTTGCTAATTTGAAAAAAAGTTAGCTTCGTTGCCTAAATCTCGGGTCTCATCTCAGGTAATAGCAAGCCTTGATAATAGAAAAATAGCATCTTCTTCAATTTTATCGAATTTCATCGGTAATTAATAGTTTTAAAACTGAGAAGAATGAAAAGTTTGCAATAACGCATTTTCAAGACATAAGGCTCGTGGTTAATGGATTCCCCAACGCCTCAGACAATATTGCTGGGCCAGTATTGATGTCAACATTATTCTAGGTACTCCATAAACAATTTCGCCTCCTTTTACACGGATATGACAATGTTTGTAAGTAAACGTTTTCAGTTTTCTTACCCTCCTTTATGATCGATAACCTTTATTTTATAAAATTAACAAACATTAAACCTGGTTTATTCAAAAGCGGAAAAACCGTACCTTTCAACAAACATCGCAACAAAAGACAAAAAGAGCCAGACAAATGACATCTCTGTTTAACAATAATTTACAATTTTTGTTTTAATTTTTATACGATTCTCTTGCAAAATAAATTGTTATCAAAGAAAAAAAAAAGAAATATTTTTATAAGCCGCATATAAATAATATGAGCCTACAGGCCAATGAGTATTTAAGCGATTGTAAAACTTTATCATTTCAAATGAATATGAAGCAACCCTCTTCTTACCTATCAACCCACCAATGGTGGACTTTGGTAACATTATGAACGAAAACACAAAAAAACATGATTGTCACGAACCTTTAGTTGAAAACAAAAATGTAAATTCAGAGATAAATTCTTAATATTTTTGGATACTCTTTTTTATAAAATTTGCTCAAGGGGGTTTTTTGTTAACAACTTTGTTGACTTCTGCCCTTTGTATTCGCCCTTCCAACTCACCTGTTGTACCAGTGATTCAGCTATAACTTGCGTTGCATCTATTTCCGTCATTTTTGTTTTTTGATAATTCCTTTACTTTTTCTTTAGTGAAAAGTTATTTGTTTTAATTAAAAAAAATAATTCCCGAAATATTTTCGTATATTTTACTGGACTAAGAGAACACTTGTTTGCACGTCCAGTGTTAGCAGCTGTTTATTTGCAGAGAATTGAGCACAAAAAATATGATGAAATGAATGGAAACAATAAAAAAAAGAAACGATAGGAGACAGCGATTATTTACTTTAACTGATAGAGGAAGCATTTGTAGATAAACCCACACAAGTAACGGGTAATCTTATTGAAAGGCAGGGTTGTCAACGCTTATATGTAAAGAAATACGTAAAAGTGATGCCAGACTTAATTAAAAACATTCAAATGCAATTTATTATTAACAGATTCGCAGATTAGATTAGTTTTATTTAAATTTATTTTAAAATTGTAAGTGTTTTCTAAAACTGAAATAAAGCTTGGAATTTAGTTGAAACAAGTCTAATGTGAGACTAAGAACGGTCCATTGTAACTACATTCGTAAAAAACCAAACCCAAAATATATAAAAAATAAGAAAAAGAAGAAGTAACAGAAACAAGTACAAAGTGAAAAATAAGAAGAAGTAAAAAAGGAATGAAGGGCAAAGAAAACCTGAGCCATCTAACAAACCCTGCCAAGAGTCATTACTATAAACTCTGCAGAAAGAAGGGGTTCCTATTCCACATAATAGGCGTAGCGGCTTCTCGAAAAACCCATTTAAATCGTAATAGGTTCCCTCCTCTGTTTAAGGACCCATTTCGTGCTAGACGGTCAAACCTGGACAATATAATCCTTGAGATTCTTCAATCTCTCCTTTTACTGTTCTGAAATCTTTCCTCTTCTTACCACCTAGTCGATCACCCCGAAGAAGTGTCCAGGAGCAGTCTAAGCGATCGGTCATCAGATTTGCTGGATTATTACTTGTTCCTATCCAGAAGGGCCCTCTAGCAGACTGAAACTGAAAATCTAGTGTTTTCAAGGCAGCTTAATCAGCATCATGATTCTAGCACTCAATAGTGAATCCACTTTTCGTTCTTCTGGCAATGATCAATTATAACCGTCTTATATAACCGTCCTTTAGGGAGTGAGATCACAAGTCTGGGGTGTCAGCTAGTGTTTAAGTATCTCTCCTCTTGAGGATATAAAATTACGTCTTTAGAGGTATAGCAAATTGTAAACTTACTTTCTTATATTTATTTTATATTTAAGAAAAGATTTATATTTTTATTTAAAATATATTATTTATTTATTTATTGATGCTTTTTTTAAAAATATATTCTGTTTTTAGTTGTAATTTACTTTATGCTCTATTTTTCTTTTTTTAATTTTAACGTGTAAAACTGTTTAGCTTTTTAAAATTTATTTTCCTTTTTATTATTTTATGTTAAATTTTGTAATTAAAAAATATCTTCAAAAGATTATTTTTATTAACTTAAATAGTTATAAATAATATATTAAAATGCTTTAAAAGCAAAAAATTGGAAAATGAGTTAAAAAGTATACAATAATTAAAAACAAAATGACAATTAAAGTTTTAACTTTTAGCAATTGACCAGTAAACTACTTGATTAGTCTTTCCCATGGGATTAAAAAAATATATATTTTTGCTTAAAATTATAAAAAAAAAGGAAATTAAATTACGTTGGCTTAATTGCCAGTGTTAAAATATTTTTTATTTTTATTTTTAAGACTTAAACGATAGGCAGATCTTTCTTATTTACTAATACTAACTACTTTTTAAATTCTAAAACAGTTTTCAGAATTTAAAACAATCCAAAGAATGAATTCTTCCAAACCCCATTCATTTGTTATTAATTTCCTTAATTTCGAATATTCGAAATTAATAACTTCCCTATAAAGATAACGAAATAAAATAAAATAGCAAAAGTTTATGTGGATTTAACTGCGAACCTTCCCATTCCAATATTACAAATTCGAAAATGATTTTCTTTAAATTCGTTTTCATTTAAGTTACAGTAAGGGTTTGCAAGCTCTTCTCAAATGTCTCCAATCAGGCATTAATTTTTAGGTCCTACAATTTCATTTCATTTAGGAATCACTTTAAACTATCATCTTACTTTAATAAAAAGGGCCACAGTACCCTTAATTTCGATAAACCATAAAGAAATGCTATGTTCGTTAATCCTAAGCTATAGACGGCTACATATTCTGTTTTTCTAAATTTTTTCTTAAAAAATACTTCCTAAAGAGCGTATTAGCATATTATTTAAATGAAATTGATCTAACATAGGTACACTAAGGAATCTTGGGCCTATGTACTTCAAAAAACCAAAGCCATCTGTTGAATTTTACAGAGACTGCTTGTGTTCTTTGGTGATACATCGAAAATGGTGTAACTGGCAGTACACTGTCATCATTGTTTTTATGATTTAAAGAAATGCAAACGTTTAAATGTCCGTTTAAGGTTTTCGATTGTATTCAAAGACTGTTCCGCAGTAACGACTGTCTGTAAGCAACAAATGAACAGAAAGAAAGCTTACGTATACTGCAAAAGCATTGAACATTAGAAATGCTTCTTCTAATCTGAGTCTCATCTAGGACTAAAGAGAGTTTACTAAGATTCTATTAATTTTACCTTACCGCTCTTTAGGCTAGTGGCTACCTTACATTTTCTCATACGCTGTTCATAGCAGCTTGAGTTATGTAAATTGAAGATGGCTAGGCAAACACTCCCTTACTTTTGATTGTTTTTAACATACCTAGCCTAGGTCATGTAAAATAAAAACAGTTGACGAAACATTTATCAATTTTAGTTAGGTATACGAGATCGTGACAACTTTAAAAAAAGGATTACTAGTTTTCTGTTGCTAGGCCACGTGGAATATAAAAATTTGGTTTTTGCTTTTCAAATTTATACTGTTTTCGATTATCACTATTTTCTTTCAGTATTAGGTCCCTAAATTTTAATAGACTTCGATTTGAATTTATGATTTACGAAATTTTAATTTTTTCACTCTTCTATCTTAACAATAACAATTCCCAATAATATTCACGCTTAAACAATATTACCATTTACAAACTGAAATTAAACTTAATTTACGTTTAAAAATTAGAAAAAAAGTCTTGCAAAAGTAAGATTAGAAAAAAAATTAAACTAAAAACTACGATTACAATTAACAAGTCTAAAATCTCTTAAATTAACACAAAATCAGAAAAGACTATCTAAGTATGTATGTATGTGTGTGTATATATATTAGAATTATTTAATAATTATAAAATTCATCATCATCATCATCAATATTATCATTATCATAGAAGAAGAAACATTACATTGTTAAACAATAAAAAAGGCAATTGATTGTTTGGTTGGTTTTAAATTATTAAAAAATATTATAAACCAACAAATGATATAAAAATTAAATGTGGCAGGCGGGTGGTAGTAAGAGAGAAAGAGAGAGAGAGAGAGTTTGTGAGCGGTGGTGCATGAGACGGGCTAGTAGGTATGTTTAAATGTTTATTTACCAATGAGTCTTAAAATATAATAAAATGAAAATTGTTTTCCCTTTAGATATAGGCTGGTTATTAGCAATTGAATATTCAATTACTTTTATCGGCTACAATGGGAAAACGTACCACACGTATTTCATTGCCATAGTCACAGACTACAGAATCATAGGCTAACATCATAATTTTCGGGCATAAATGTAAATTGGAAAAATCCAATTTTACTTCTCTGGCTGGCTCACCCGTTCTTACGTCCCAAACAATAAGGGAACCTATAACAGAACAATAATAATGACTGTCTCTAAATCTAGTTAAATATTAAATCTAGTGACTCACCCATTTTACTTGTAACCAGCAGTGAGGGTGTTAACATTAATAAACTTGAATAGGCATTGGATATATTAATTGTTGTCAACAGGTTACCCTGAAAACGTTCCCACACACAGATCCGTTCATCTGTGCCTAACGATATAACATAACTGGGTGCACATGCTAAACAGCTAACGGCACCATCATGGGCTTGTATGTTATACATGCAAGCACCGGTTACAAGATCCCATACACACAGTAAACCATCTTGGGAACCAGAGCCACCTGTGCCCGGTTGCCAACGGTCAACAAAAAGACATGTTATGGGACCGCAATGGCCATGTAAGGTATATTCCACATCCGTATTATTTAAGCTGTAGACCTGTTATATGACACAAAACAGAAATTAATTTTTAATTTCTTAAACAAACAAACAAACAACCAAAGAAAGAAATTTACTTTTAAAGTATGATCTTGGCTACCGGTAAACACCATATCGTTTACCACCTCCATACAGGTAATGGGTTGTTGATGAGCTAAACGCACTCCTCTTAGAGTACATTTCATTTCCTCTTTTGTTGTCCTTTGTTGGCAATCATTGCGCTGTTGCTGTTGTTGTTGTTGTTGTTGCTGCTGCTGTTGCTGTTGATGCATCATAAGGCCTATGCTGCCTGTGGAATTTGTGCGAACATGGGCTTTGAAAAGAAAAAAATTATACAGAATGTTAGTTTAAATATAAAATTTATAAGAGCCTCCAACAAACAACAACATACTTCTTCTATACGCAGAGGTAAAACCCCAATCAATTTGTTTGCCTTTGTAGTAGGTCTCTAGGCGATAAAAATCTAAACGTCCACATAAACGTGCAACTATGACACGATCTCCATTCAAATTTATGTGTGTAATACCCTGATTACGTTTCGAATCCTCATGATAAGTGCACTACAAAAGTTAATTTTTATTGATTTAAAAAAAAAACTTTAATAAACTATAGAAGGACACGACACGCACCTTTAAAATACCAGATGGCATTTCCCATAATTCAATACGTCCATTGGCACAGCCCACTGCTATTAGATTGTCAAAGTAATCTAAACACCATACAGGCGATGAATTTAATTTTCTTACTATTACCTCACCATCTTCACAGTGTGTGGTGACTTGCATGTCGCCACGATTAATGGTTGTTATATTATCACCACTGCGAGCATCCCACACCTTAATCTGACCCTTAAGGCAACAGCTAATAATATTGGCGCCATCTGATACTAAACATTCGATGCGATGTTTATGGCCCGCTATTTGGGTAGGTACCCCTTCCAAGATTTGTTCAGTTTTTTGTGAGAACTCAGAGCATTCATTCCAACTCGAACGCCATTCAGCATAATTACGCGTACAGATACAACGATAGAATACCACCATGGTATAGCACAAAACAAATACACTGATGCAGCACAGTGTAATGGCGAAAAATATTTCCATGGGACTTTTGGGAAATAATGGTGTACCGCCCGGCATAACCATGGGCGATTCACGATTTTCATCATCGCTGAAATCTAAGGGATCTAAAGCAGCAGCTAAAGCTTTCCATTGGAAATTTTGTACCACCTTCTCATTGGGATTGCGTACATTGGCCGCTTTATCTGGGCTAATGGCATGAGATAACTTAATGGTGGGTAAAATGGTAACATAATGACCACGTAAAGACACATTATACTGCTTCATTATGGTGGACCAATGGAAATTCGAAAGAAAATAATTCAATTCAAAATCAGGATATAAAAGACGTTTAAGCTCAGCTTCGGTTTCGTTAATATGGCTGTCGGGGGTTGAACCTGCAATGAAATTAAAAGAAAAAATTAAAAAGTCTCCAATAGCAAGCAAGAGTTTATTTTTCATACTCACTGTCATGTGCAGGATTTGAGGCTTCTCCTTTATTAGAACGTTTACCAAAAGCACTACTGCCGCCAAGGCTGCCGCCCATTTCTGTTTCATGATCGCCACTGCCACCAAATGAGCCAGCATTAATGGCTGAATGGACGTTTGAAAAGAAACTGGAGACTGCTCCACGACCCATTTGCCAATTACGATGGAAATCATCATTACGAAACGTGCCTGTACGATTACTATCCACAACGAAAAGATTCTCCAAGCAACCGGAATTATAGATGATCGAACATATCCAAACACTCATCCACACCATAAAAGCCCTTTGAAAAAAGCGAGTACGTGCCCAAAAGTTCACAATCTTCAAGCGTTTGGGTATCTTATCTTGGCCATTACTGTTGTTGCTTAAAGCAATGGAAGACCGTTTTGTTATATCGCTGCCGTTATTAATATTGCCAAAGTCGCCAAAGGCTAATTTGGGATGAGACTGAGAACGATGAAAGCTGCCAAAGGGTGGTGATTGAGAAAATACGCCATTACTGCCGCCACCACTACCAGTTCCTGGCACAGAGCCATTGTTATTAGTCGAGCTGCCAAAGAAACGAAAATCTGGACGACCATTTGTAATGGTAGGCGAATGTGTGCTACCATTGCCCATAACCATTGAGTTGCCGGTAAAGGACAGCATCATTTTGGGCAAGTGTTTAGCTTCTGTAGAATACTCGGGTCTCTTAATGTTCATGGCCAATATGGTGGAGAATAACAACATCTGCAGCATATAGTCCGAAAGTAAACCGACAATAGCAAATACACAAAACTCTTGTATTACCGGTACAAATGTAGCCAAACCTATGGTCAATATGGTGATCTCTGTTAGCAAAGTCTTTGAGATGTGCCAACCCTCTTTACTTAAAGCCTGGGCCACACGTATTTTCACATCAAATGTTTCATCAGTGGAGACCACACTGCGAGTTATAACCAAACAGTTCTCCAAGCCCAACAATATAACTAAATAGGGAAAAATATCCTTGGATTGCAGGCTAATGGTTAAACCAAAGAAAAAACACAAACCCAATGACATAACCAAACTACCCAAAATGGTAATGGCAGCACATAGGGCCAATAGGAATCTCGAGCGTATGACATCAATCTTTCGCACCGAAAAGTATACGTAGGTAAACAAAAGTATAAACGCTACGGATAAGGGTAAAAATTCCCAGATTTTAAATTCTCCCGGATAGAATATGTACGTAATTGAGGATTTTTCCGTTTGCGTTTGTTGCGATTGCTGGCTTACTTGACTTATCTGTGGCGGTGGATAGTAATTCAATAGTTTCTCCTTTAGTGACTCAATATATTCACGATCGTTTTGTTTTAATATCAACGTTAAGGCAAATTGTATTATACGTGATCTGGAACGTAGGGGATATCTCTTTAGACCCGTATCTTGTATAGGCAAACCGAAAAGCATTTCCGCAGTGGATACTTTGGTTTTTTGGAGATTCTGCAAAGAAATCAAAGGAAAATAAAGGAGTATGAATAAAAGGACATTTACAGAGAACAGAAAATAAATATTAAAACTGCTTAATCCTAGACATCTAAGCGTAAGTAGTTTTGAAACTATTCATGATCACATGCGGTGAATAACAAGTCTGATTTTAAAATCGTATTAGGACTACAGGCAATGAATTACACAAATTAAAGACAAAGAAAGAAGAATTACAGCCACACTAAGCTGTTTATATAGTGAAGAAAGGTGGTTAGAGGCTAAACTCACTTTCGCCGCGTCGATTCATTCTGTGTGCATACATTTATCTTGTTTATACCCAGAGAATCTTTATAAAATTTATAGTTCGCGCCTGTAACACATAGGTCAGAAGATTCTTGCAATAATACAGGACATGGAACTCTACATATTCTGCAACCTCTCTAGAAGAAACTTGTTTGGAGAATATATCCTTCAAGATCTTTACAGTGCTGAATCTAGTCCTTGAATTACAGTGCTGAATCTAGCCCTTGAATGACCAAATAGGTTATATCACAAGTACTAATTGGTTCCACTGACCCTTAAGGCAACAGCTAATAACATTTGCTTCATCTGATACTAAACATTCTATGCGATTAAGATTTGCTCAGTTTTTGCTCAAAGCATTCAACGCCATTAAACGCCATTCATCATAATTACGCGTACAAATGAAACAATAGTATACCACCATGGTGGTATAACAGAGAACAACATATTCTGTGCCCTCGCAAGTAGAAAGAGCAAGTTTTTCATTGATGACAGTGTAGGAAGGAACGTAAATGAAATATTTCTTTGGAGACTATATTCTTCAAAATCTGCACAGTATTGGGAACATGGACCTTGAACGGTTATATCACAAAAACTAGTACTTGGTTCCACTTTAGGCATGTCTTTCGAACATTAGGGCCTCTAAGTGTACCCTTTCATGATGTGTAATGCTTTTTATTATCCACTCCTGCATATATTGAGTTTCAAATCGGATGTCTTCCACATTTGTTTTAGTTTCAATAGAGCTTTATGTGGTATTAAATTGTTTAATCAATATTAGTAAATACAATATTAATTATTTAAATAATAAAAAATATGTCAATATACATACATATGACTACATAGTATTATTTAATAGCGTAAATATAACGTTTTATTTAAATAAATAAATAAAACCCCCAGAGAAAAAGAGAGAGAATATATAAACAAAAAAATATTTTATTAAAACAAATACAAAAAAAAATATAATAGCAACAAAAATGAAATAAACAAATAAAAGTACAATAAGTAACTACAATAGGCGTTTAAACAATAACCAAAGTGGATAATAAAAATTAAAAAAAAAATTAGAAAATTTTAAGTAAACAAAACTCTTTTTTTAATTAGAAAAAAGTTATTTTAAAACCTAGAAATCTGAGAATTTCGATGCTAGAAGAGTCAGAACATATTTGATATTCTATTCATAAACTTTGTAAGCCTACACTGTAAATGTTAAAATTCCATGTGTTTAAAAAGATTTTACTTCGAAATATGATTGAATTCTAGAATTTTTTTTGTAAAAATACGAGGATGGTCTCAAAATTAATATGCCTAATATTGACTTCAATAGATTGAAGTCGCCATAGTCTAGTAGGTAGTATGGTTGGTTATTAGACGTGAGGTCACGGTTCAAACTCTGAAAAAACTCTAAAATTGTCATGAACTGTCATGAGCTTCTTCTTTATTCGACTGTTTATTAACCACTTGGCCTCGAATATAGCAGAGGATGACCTTTTAGTCAGCACATAGGGTTTAAAAGCTCGAATGGTGGTTAAAATTCACAAATCTTATGCGTACTAAGAGCTCTTGCTGAAGAACCATGCAAAGCTGCGGAAATTAGTTTAATGTATAATGGAGCAAAGTCAATTCCATCTATTCAATCTTTACTGTACGATTTTTGTTGGCATTCACTGTATATTACTTGTTAGAACATGATGGGATTGGGAACAAAGTTCATGATATCTATTCGATCTATACTGTACAATTTTTGCTGGCATTCACTGTACACAACATGTTAGTCCATGATGTATTTTGAAGCAAAGTCAATGTAATCTATACGATCTTTACTGTACGATTTTCGCTGACATTTACTTGTTAGTTCATGTTTAAGTAATCCTTAATACATTTTATTGGACACATTAATACATAATAAAACTACCAAATCCGATTCTAACATTTTCCCTGATCAGAATTATGAAAATTTAAAAAAAATTAATAAATTTATTTCATCTTTACTGTACAATATCCACTGCCTTTAGCTATGGTATCTAGTGATAGGTGTGTAATAAAATGTAATGCAATATTTAAATAAAAAAAAGTAATAATTTATTGTTACTCATAAATATCATCAAATTTTCAAATTTATTGTGCAATTATTCAGTGAAATGCAGATATTTACGACAAAGCAATAAAAATAATAACCATCTGTTAGTATGTGTAATTAACCTAGCATTAGCTGAAGTTTATCCAATTTAATACAACAACATAGTATTGCTTAATTAGTTAATATTTTGACTGCATATGCGTTAAATACGTGTAGTAAGTTATAAACTCTTATCTAATCGTGTTTGACAGGAAATAAAAGAGCATTTTTATAATATGTGTTAACAAATTTGATGTTATTTTTATCGAATTAACAATGCATTACCTCACGCTCTACTCTAACTATAGGAACTATACGAGGATTGTCTTAAAATTGGTATTACATGCTCATTCCTTTCTCGTATCTGTACAAAGCACTTCCTTGTCTTCGTATTATTTCTTTGGTTAGCTGTAGTAAGAGGCAGTTGATTATTCTACTATATTACTCCCTAGCGTGATAGGCTGGCTAGAAACAATACCCTCAGTGAAGATGTGTTGGGTAAGGTAAGTTGCCAGGAATGGAACTTCTATACTGCTGATGGTGACAGAATCTTCCTGTAGAATGGGAACAGCATACGGAACAGTATACTTGACTAAAAACAAAGTAGAGAAGGGCGAAGACTCTTCTCAATTCAGGCATTTATAGTGCGAAAAGACTTGCATTGGATTATCCAGGATACTAACAGAATTTTTGAGCGAACATTGTTGAGCCTCAAAGAATATTTCTCAGAATGGGAATCGTTTTAAGATTTATATGCAATGAGAAGAACTCATCACCTTAACAAATACTTGGAACCTGTGTGGCGTTAATTTATTCTAGAGAGAAACACCTGGATGACTTTCAAATTTTAGGCAGAGGAATATTCTTACGGATACCGGATAGCATCCGTCCGGCAACAGTATATAGATAAGGAGCAGTACAGCATCTACATTCGATTTCCAAATAAATTGCATTTTTCTGACTCGATTTGGGTTAATTTTGACACCAACCTCGTATATATTGTTATTATTTCTCATTAACGAAAGTGGTAAGCAAACAATTGTGACTCAAAAAAATTCTTCATAAAAGAATATTCCATATAAGTAAGCACGTAAAAATAAAAAATAGAAAAAAAAATAATGCCAGATACTTATCACTAAAGTGGCAAATAAAACCAGGTGCTAAATAATGGTTTGCAATTTAAATACGAGTGAGTATGTATATGAGAAATGAATAAATATTTAAAAACAAAAAAAATATATTGCCAAATTATTATAAAATATGAATGATGTGGCCTTAGAGACAAAATCTTCAAACAAAACATTTTCTGTTTCTTATTGAAATTCAGTAGAGAATTTCTATAGGTTCTATACAATTTTACTGACCTACCCTTATCATATCTTTAAACAAACAATTCTAAAATTTGATAATATAATGCAAGAAGTTATGCTTTAAATAAACCACTTTCATTTTCACTTCAAATTCAAGTTCAATATTATGTGTGTGGGTATTAAAATTTATATGTTTATTGTTCTTCTTTTTTAAAATTTGAATGTTATTTGAAAATTTTATTTTTTATAAAATTATGACTAAGAAAACACCGGCAAGTGTGTTAGTTAAGTGGTTATAAATCTATAAAGGAATGTTTTTTTTTTCATTGATTCGAGTTCTGTTTATCAATCATAATAAAAAAAAGAGTATGTACTCCGTATGCATAAAATTAAAAACCTAAATATAAAATATTTATATATAAGGAGTGCGCACGAAAAAATATGGGCATACTACTTGGCTTCTATGAAGCACGGTCTGTCGTCTAATAAGCCAATAAACTACCTACTACATTACGATGACTTCTGAAAAGACAACTACTAGCTTAAAATAACCATAAAGAGTAGCATTATTTTTCTAGTCAGATTTTCGACTTGTTAGTATAGTAATGAAAATAAAAAAACCATTTCCCCTTTTCCTCGATAACACATATTGGAAGAACATGAAAAGTTCAACAGTGCTTCCTCCGAATTTGAAAAAAAAATTGAGTTTAGTTTTTATCAAGAAGAGTGTATGTACAAATTTGTTCGTGTCCACTCCTTTTATTAGCAACACATGTTGTTAAACAACTAAAGATTACAAAATGAAAAGTTTTAATCTATAAATTATATTTAATAAACAAATATTTCCATTTCTATTTTAAGATTATCAAGATTTAATCAAAACATTACAATAGCAAAATTCGATGAAGATAATTTTTAATTCAATAATACCGGTTAAGAAAAATCTAAAACAACTGATAGTGGTTATCGATAGCAGTGGATAAGCAATTAAAGTTTATACGTCAGCAAAGTGGAAAATCTTAGAAATACAGAATATTAAACGGATTGATAACGAAGAGAAACAATAACACAGTTAAGGAGCTTTAAATGCCTTGTGAAAATCGAAAAGTAAGATTGAAAAAAATGCCGAAAATGTTACTGCGAAAGGCGAACGCCATTGGATCTTTTCGCAAGCAGTCTCATACATTAAATAGCTCAGTTCAGAAACGATATTTCATTAGTTCGACAAGATTTAAAACTATAGTTACACTTTAACGATGTCAAGTTTATAGAATTCCTTTCGAGCCATTAACAGTAACATACCATTAGCTAAGATTCAATGTGAGGATAACTTTTTAAAAACAATTTCCTTTCGTTTACTTACATGATATTGAAATATTGTATTCAGTATATTCAGATCTCCTGAAAAATTCTGTATATTTTGTCCCCATAAATTTGCCGGCGATAGAACTAAACAATCGTATTCTGGAAATATTTGCTCATTCTGTGAGCGTTTTACATTGTCCACGCGTAAACAGATTTTATCCAAAGTGCGTTGACTATAAAAAAGAAAGAAAAAAATAACAAATAAATCACAATACAATGGCATATTATTCATTATTAGTTGCTAACTAATGATAACAATAACGAAAAAAAACTATATAAATATGCGTATATATATTTACATAAACTCCTATACATATACAGAGATTTAATTGAAAATAATTTTTATATGACAGCTACACACACAGCTACATACATATGAATATGAATATGAATACATACTTTTCAGTTGTTTCGTGATTGCGTACAATTTCCAATAATCGAAAGACTTCATATAGTGGCGCACGAAACGCATCCATTAACTGCATATCATCTGTCCATGGCAATACACTGGAACGCAATGTTATCTGTTGTACATACAAGATGGGTGAATTTTGTGCCCACGGCACATGCGGTTCATATGACGAGACATTGTTTACATTAAAGATGTTCTTTACCAATGAATAGTTTGATCGTTCGCCTTCGCCGAAAAGTGAATTTTTTCCATCGAAAGGTAATACAATTTTAGTGGGTATGGTCCCTGGTAAGGGTATATTGATGAGTGGATAACTGAAAGAAACAGGAAAACAAACAAACATTAATACGAAACATAGCATAATTTTTAGTTAAAGGACACGTAAGGAAATACAAAACATTTAAACGATGGAAATCCCAAAAGGCCTTTTCGAACCAATTTCTAAGCAGTGCTAGAGTTGATTTTTATTATCTGTTGCCTTAACAAAGTGATCATAAAAAAAATATCAAGTATTCACTAGTTTTTAAGGTTAAATAAATCCCTGGTAAATGAATTGCTTTTGCGTAGCCCTAGTATTTAATATTCCTCTCGATCTTAAAGGATCATATAGCCTAACAGTTATTGATAAACAAAATATTACATTAGACCCTATCATGTTAAGGTATCTGTAGACGATTCGATTTACGATTCACACAGATTACGGTTTATAAATGTGTGGTCCAATTATATATCGAAATCTGCACGACTAACCCGTATTACTGCGAATGGCCTTAGGGTTTAGAGATGGAATAGCCGAATGAATAAACTCAAGTACATGATAAATAAAACTGAACTGATATTGTGAATCGATTATCAGCTGCTCAAAACAACATGAGATCATCTAAATCTAGATAAACTGCACTGAGGCCCAAAATTGTTATTTGAAATGCATAACTAAAGTTAACTAAGTCTATACCTTTAAACAGTTGTTAAATATTGATAGTAAAAGAGTCTAGACTTGTGTTGTATTTGTGATAACAATGCAATTGATGACTCAATCGTGTGTGTGTAAAATGAAAAAAATAGCAATTGACTGAACCCTAGGCAAATTACACTTTTTGCCTCCCCCATACGTACAATATTTGTGGAAACTCCCTAAATAAACTGTATTATCTAATCAATTCAAAATATTATAAATTATTATAAATAAGTCCACCTTCTGTAAAGAATATATTGGAAAGCGATAAAAAAAAAAATAAAAGAAAATTGCAAATATTTTTTTAAATATTCTGCCATTTTCCAAATGCACGTAGTATTTTGTGTCGGTAGAAATTTAAAATAAAGAGGATAGATAAGAGTGAATTATTTTGATTTTGGAGTTATCAGATCTCCCATCAAGGACTTCCGAACTTTGGTAAAACAGACTGAATAAATGACAACTAATGTGACAGATGTAGCTGTAACAAAATGGCCGTTATCAATCATCAAAAGTGCATATTGGAAGAGCCGATTAATGGCAGAATAGGCTGTAATTTTTAAAAATGTTTTTAGCATGGTTGCCAACTAAACCGAACCAAACCTAACCTATTTATGGCTGCTGTCACGACTAGTTCATTTAGACAGCCTTGTTTTACCCATGTTAAATCGCTTTGTCATTGTGAAGTGCCCTTTTCAAAATGCTTTGAAACATTTGTACACCATTATCTGGCTGTTATTACACGTTATTGTGATTTCAGTTTTAATTTTTCCATCAAAAACACATCAACATGCAGTCCAATAATGACTAAGTTCTTATCATTTTGAGTATTTTTTTTTTTTGAAAACAAAACAAAAAAAAACATTATTTTTGGCACGCTTATGTTTTTAAAGAATTTTTTTTTGTGGAAAATTTAATCTAACGTTTGGCCTTAGTAATCAACGAAAGAAATTAAGTCAACTTCTCTTTATAAATAATTGAACATGAAGGTTTAGATTGTAACGAATTTCATTTACGCTGCTCTATTGAATTAATTGAAAAAACTGTTTTAAGGTTTCGATTGCAAAATTAATGAACGAACAATCGGAGAAATTTAAACAAACTTATATGCCGAATTTTTGGGAGGAGTTTTTCAAAAACACAAACATTTTTAAAATGTGTTCTATTATATTTCCCTCTTCTTCTTCTTCATTTTGATTACAGATAACATACAATTTGAAAGTACATTCATAAACAATAAATTCTTATCAGTTTCTATTCAATTTTTTTCTTTCTTTTTTTCAATTTTATTGCGCCGACAACAAAATGATTTAAAAATCCAAAGAATATATATTTTTTTCTTGTTTTTGCAAAAACAATCCATTTAGACAATGGTTTCGTTTCTGAACAGGTAGGCAGTTTTCTAATTTACAGTTTAATGACCAATAATCTAATCAAACTAACATACATTATTGTCAGCCAATACTTTCTACATAAAGTGAAGGTAAAATAATAGGGACAGCATTATTATTATACATTCGGATTTATAATTTTCTAAAGGGATTGAAACGTATTAGTAGGAAATATTTCTGTAGAAATAGTGTTTCATTTAGGAAGCGAATAAGTTCAGTCTGTGTTGCTATGCCACTGTCTTTACATGAGCATGAACTTATCTTTCAGAAAACCAAATACTTCGGTTTGATCCTTGTCCATGATGACACTAATTGAAACCATAACTTCAATGGCATTCGGTAAGAACCTATCTAAACCTTCTACTGCCAAAAAGAGCACATAGATGACTGCCTCTGGATTAATGGCAGCAATTGATCTTTTTAAGATAGTTTTCGATCAATTATTCGCGCATTACTGCACGGTAACTTGACGAGTATTAATTTTCAAATTTAATTTAAGGAATTATCTGAGTATCATGGTCTTTGACGTAATCCCACAGAAAAAAGAGGCTAATGGCATAAGAAATGGAATGATGTTGGTGTCCTGTGGTCATTTACGTTAAATTACTCTTTTCTGAAACTTGTCAGCCAAATTCAATGTAAGTGTATGATACGTCTCACCGTCTTGTTGCAGCCACATACCGTCTACCTCCAACGGATTTTCTACAACAATTTCTCTGTTTTCCCGGTTACCTAATGCAACAATTTTGTTTGTTGTAACCACTGAGGATGAAATCAACTTCAGCTGCTTCGGCATGCCGTCTACCTCCAATGGCTTTTCTACAACAATTTCTCTGTTTTCCGTTTGTTTAATGCAACAATTTTGTTTGTTGTAACCACTGAGGATGAAATCAACTTCAGCTGTCAATAAAAGTTTGTTCCAAAATACAGCAGCTGTTGCGCTGGCACCCAATCAGAGACCTACGACGTTATGAATGGCTTTAATTGGTAGTGCTAATGCAAATACACAGTTCGTCAGCATTGGAAGCCTGTTGTTCTAGCATCCAATCAGAGACCTACAGCGTTATGAATGGCTTTAATTGGTAGTGCAAATCCAAATGCAAAACGCACCATAAACAGGTGTTTGATAGTTTCATTTGCCGAGAATGCCCTAGAATTCAAGATATGTTTAATAGGCCCAATTTTAAAGAAAAAGTTGGAATTGACAAATTCGAATTACTTGCCATACTCAGTCTAACAGAATCGATATTTTTGGAATCGAAATGGAAGTGAAAAATAAATGGAAGTGAGTGGGTTAAAATCTAGCTTGTTTCTGTTACTAAGTTACTGACTGAGTCTATAAAATAAAACAGAATTAATTAATGAAAATACATTTTTTGCAAATCGTAAAATTTTTTAAAACGATCAGCATTATTACCGCTTAGAGCATGAAAAATATTAGAATTTTTTTAATTCAAAAATTAAAAATATATACGTATGGAACATGTGTGTATTTCAATTTATACAAAAATTAATTCATTTCTTACAAATTTTTTCTGTTCAACAAATTTGTAAAAAAAAACGAACATTTGTCAACTTAATTGACATAAATTAATTGAATTTCTTCTTCAGTGTAATAACAATGACCCTGTCCGTATGGAAAAGAAATTCGAAATACACAAAAAAAAAAACAAAAAGAAAGAAACGTGAATGCAACTTATACTGCCAGTATGCATATGTAAGGCATGAAATAAAATGAATGAAAATGTCGAGAAAAGGAAATACATAAAATGAAATCTTATATGCAACAACAAGAAAAAAAATCTAATTTAATTGCAAATATTTCCCTTCTTGAATCTGAATTTTAAAATGAGGTTTAAAAGTGTATAAATTTGTGATTTTTGCAAAAGGAAAAAAGGAGGTTTTCTTTCTTCAAAAACTTTTGGTTCAGTAGCTCTACTAGAGAATTAAGCATTTGAATTACATTTTGTAATTAATTACGGGC
Source organism: Sarcophaga bullata (assembly GCA_005959815.1). Classification (NCBI taxonomy): domain Eukaryota; kingdom Metazoa; phylum Arthropoda; class Insecta; order Diptera; family Sarcophagidae; genus Sarcophaga; species Sarcophaga bullata. The sequence goes on along the minus strand of QOCX01000399.1, from coordinate 24,971 downwards.
TTAATTACTAGCTACACATAATCACTAATTGCCAATTATAAATTACGAGTTGTAAATTTCATATGAATGTCAAGGCTCCACTTTTTCTTCGGAGCCATCAGTAAATTTGTAAATTCACACCATGTTCACACTTAAATTTTAAATTTGCAATTAAGCCATTTCAGGCAATTAGACCCTTTAATTGTGTTGAATTTATATTACAAAAGTTTAATTAATAAATTGTGTAATTAGTATTTAATTGTGCAACTAATTAAGTCAAGTTGCAAATACAACCCTAACTGAAGTAGGGAGTTATCCACATAGAGGCTTTGGCAAAGACCATGTTTACGTGAATAATTGTCAAACTTTGGAGCATTTGGTGACTAAAATTCATCAAGCATCGACTGCTGCAACCAATCTGGAAGCGATCATTTAAGTATCGTTGTATTTTGAACTTAACGACTAGCCTCAAGCATTATAATGAAACGAAGCTTTTATCGAAACGCTTTAGGTTCCCGTATGGAATAAATGAAAATAAATTCCTATCACTATACACATTTTATCTGTACATTGGTGTATCAATTCATATTACATACTTACAACCTATTGGCAAAGAAGTTAAAAATTGTAACTATAATTACAACCATTTTATTATTAATTAATTAACCTATGAAATGTTTTCATGGAAAACATTTCATTTATTGTTTATTGCCACTGACCGTAACGCGAGATTATTCGCATTTGTACAGGAAACTCAAATAAATATTTCATTTCTAAAGTTTTCCAAAGATAGCATTGAACTTTCATTTAAAACGTTCTATAACACAGTGACCTTGTATAATTTATAAAATAAAATAAAATCTTTTATCTCTAATGATTAGCGCTGAAAATACCTGGTACTTGAATAAATAAAATCGCAATGCATTGTCTAATTTATGATTAGTAAGTAGAATATACTCGTGAATACAAAATGTTACGATTTAACAATTAGAAACCATTGAATAATCGAAAAAAAAATTACATAATTCGAAGATTATTCTTTTTATAGCAGTAAAGAGAGAGGGTTTGTATATTTAAACTATATTTTCCTCAGTCGAATCGAAATTATATTTTAATTCATTCAAATTTATTCAAAAGTGGATGAAATAATTTTAATATTTATTTTGAAAAGGTTAGGAAGTGCTCTTATTACTGCTAATGAAAAGCTTCACCACTTTTTAAAGTTCGTAAGAGATTTATAAGGTACTACGACTAAACAATCTATTCTACTGCCTTAGAACTCTTCATTATTTCCGTATAATGTCTTCGACATCCCTGTTGCCCTGACGAACCTTAGTAATCTATGTGTTTCTCTCTGAAATGCATTAAACTTGAAAAGGTTCTGTTCAAATATTTCTTGTGTCCACATTTCCCGTTCATAGTTAAAAGTTTAGATTATTTGACTGGGCAATATTGTGCTGCAAACCTGGTCAAGGCTAGATAATCTCACTCATCTATTATAAATGGACATCGGCAGACTAAATGGCTTCATCAGAAGTTTCATATGATTATAATGTTGGAAATGATCGTGATTTCACAAAGGACCACAATCATTAAAAGATTAACCCAATAGCTTCACAACAATTTAAATAAAGAAATTAAAATTCGTTTTAAAGACTTACCAAGAAAATAATATAGCCACAATAGCTATACTGGTGGCACATGTTGGATAACTGGATAGGAAGAGACCATGTTTATAGTAAATATGTGATACAGCAGCCGGTAAACCCGATGCAGATGAGGATGTCTTTGATTTATGCACCGAACTTCCAGACGGCGATGAGGAACTGCTGGAGGTACCCGATACCGCTGTGGAATAAGTATTTGAAGCGGAATGGGGTACAGCACCTTTAATTGATGTATTTCCGCTGCCATGTTCCGAAATAGACATGACGCTACTTTGTATTTAAATGTGTGTTGTATTTATTTAAAAATAGCCCGTGCGATAGGTAAATAAACGTTGGCAGGGGAAAGTAATGCAATAAAAAATAAATAAAAAAGAAAAACGAAACTCATAAGAATCGTATATCTGTATATTTTTGTGTAGTTCCAATACCAAGAACAACAGTGAGTGTGTAAAATTAAAATTTTAATTCCAATGTGATGGTAAAGCAATAAATTGAACACAAATTGCAATATGTTTAGAACAGTGTTGCTGGATATTTTTGTTTGTTCTTAACATTACGGGCCATAATTGTTTTTCTTTTTGCTACTTCTTTTTTATTATTTGCTCGTTTTTTTCTTGTACTGTCAACCACCCAAACACTTTTTAAGGTTAAGTATGAGGTTTACAAAATCGTTTGTTTTGGTTTTTGTTTACAATTTTCTTTTTGTTTTGGTTTGGTTAATGTAAGCGGTACTTTTTTTTGTATGTGGGTGTATTGTATTTCTCTGCGTTTCAGAGCGGGTAGAGAGAATTTTTTTTATTAATTTTGACACTTGTCACCACTATTATAGCTGTAGTAGTTGTTGTTTTTTCTTTGTTTATGAATTCTTAATAATATGAATTCCTATTTGGGTAGAATGTATTGTTGAAAACCATTTCCTTTATTATTTTAATGATAATTAGATGCGTTTGATTTTTATAAATACTTATTTAATGTCGAAATGTTATATATTCTGTTTAAAAACGTAATGGCGCGCGCATTTAGCGATAATTATTTGCACTGCACTTATCACTTTAATATTTTTTTCTTGTTGTTATTGTTGTTTATTTTAATTATAATTCTTATTTAAATGACGTTTGTCTGTTGTATCGCATTTTGTTTTGTATTTTGTAAATTTTTCTTATTTTGTTTTCTGTTTTTAATTCTTTGCTTCTCCTTTTTCAAGACAATTCTTTGCAATAATTGCTGGTCAATAAACACAAACACTGTATTTTTTAATGCCTTAAACGGCATAAGAATTTCTTCTTTTTTTTTAGTTGCCACGCTAACAAAACTTTTTCTCTTTTTATTTTAATAAACTTTAATCACAATTTAATTTAAATTAATTCTCCAACAAATCCAACTATATTTCGAAACTTCTCTCTCTAATTAGCAATTCGTCTTTGCAGCAGTTGGTCTATTTATTTCTGTACAAAAAATTTGCACGTTTTTTACGTCATTTTATTTTCATTTTAGCACAGATTATTTTTGTCAAATTTATTATTTTTTTCATTTAAAATTATTCATTTTTTAGTTCAGTTTCTTAGGATTTCGTTGTACTTTAATTATTTATAAGGCCTTTTATTAATTTTCCATTACATATACCGTATAAAATTGTTTTAAAATTTCTTCTTTTTACTGCGGGTTTTTGCGTATAATTTTGTTTAAGTAATGACACCGTCCTCTAATCAGATTTTTAAATATCCTCTCTATCAAAACTAAAATTCCCCATAATTTTCTTATTCTTTAGCAGCTGTCAATTTGCTGTTTTTTGTATAAGAGTAACAGAGATAGCTTTAGATTTGTTTAGGTATTTTTTGTTGTTTTATTTAAAGGTGTTGCCATTGCTTAAAATAAAACGATTTCTACATACAGGGAAGTATTTCTTAGCATAGAAAGTAAGCCATTGATATAATATAACGACACTGTAAATCAAACGGCATAGATTATAAATTTAAAAGTGCGCTAAAAAGAAGTCGACCATTTTACCAAAAGTTAATTGAAGTGAATTGAACGTTATAAAAGTACATTTGGTGTTATATGGACAAAATTTTGTTCTAAACGACTTTAATTGTTTGAGCGCTCATAATAAGGAAGGTATGTTTATAGAATCTAGGAAACATTGTAAGCAATTACACTGGACTCTGGTATTGCACTAAACCTGTTCGAAAGTGTAAAAAATATTCGATGAAAGATAAAGATTTAGCACAAACAGTTTCAATTCATAAAAAATTAATCATTTAAGACAATATCAAACGTGGTCGAAGTGGTGATAAAGCCAGGATTGATGCTTCTTATGTTTTTGCTATGTTTCAGTATTTTTTATTAAGATTCCTCCAAGTAAACATATGAAAGATCTACTGGTGGGGGTCTGTCTGTCAGTTTTGTGTATATGTATGTGTGGGTAGGTCGAGGCTTCCTAGATGAACTATTATGGATATGTGTTGAGTATAGTGATGAGAAGAGACATAATTTATTGGCAATAACATAGACGATTGCATAAATCTCAAAAGCCACATAGACATAAGCAGCTGTAGGCCGGCTGTGTTAAAGTTCCCTAAAATGTCGGTAAATCTTAGAGTAAAACGCCATAAACAAATCTAATGTAGTGTCAATGGGGGTTGTCGGTAAAAACTCCAGTAACATTAGTATTAGGTACCTATTAACCCCATAGTTCTTCTATGAACGCATAAAGTGAGAATTTATACTTGAAGTCTCACAGATTCTTAACTCTCGAGGACCAAATATTATTTTTGGTAGGAACCTTTGATATATAGTGGCACCCATGAGTATTTGTCATTTGTGTGTATAAAGTGTCCTCTAGCGATTTCCCATTTTGCTTACTGAATGTAAAACATTTGAAAGACTCAATAAATATTGATTTTGTCGTAGACTAAAATCATCCCCCTTTCTGACAACCAGCTCCAACTGGAATCACCGACTAAAAATTGGATCTGGCTTCCTTCCAGAGCTCTATGCTCAAACGTCATATTCGATCCCCAGGCTATGCTTGAATATGAATTTGTAATATCTCACGCATAGAGTGAATATTCTTGTAGGCTTAAATTAATTTCCTTTTTAATACAGAAATAATGGATAAATTAATTAAATTTTCTTTATTTCATTTCATTAATTTATATATATGTATGTATATATATTATTATTATATATAAAACTATATTTTATTTTGTTTATGCCTAAATAACAATTTTTTGTTTATAAACTAAAGTACACTACAAATATTATTAATTATTTATATTCATTTAAAGTTTTTTTTTATTAAAGTTTTATTATTGTTTGGTTTTTAATTTTTATTTAAAATAAATTAAAATTTTAGAATATATTTTAAGTGTTTTTTTTTTATTAATTTAATGGTAGTAATTTAGTAAATGTTTAATAATAATTTTTAATTGTTTTATTTAAGTTATAGGTTTGGTTAAAATAAGTTTATTGTAATTTGTATATATTGTAGTTATTGTAATCACATGTTTTCTTTTTTATTATAATTGTTTTCTTTTATGGTTTACATTACAAAGAGAGAGAAAGAGAATTTCAAGCCATGAGTTTTGAACAGCGTTTTCTTTTTTTTTAATAATTTTTACAATTGATTTGATTTTTTATTTTAGTTTTGCTGCTTTTTTATTTTTTAATTGTTAACAATTTTACAATAGTATAAAATCTAGAATATCAACAAAAAAATATTTATTTTTTTTTTTTTAATTTTTGCAAGAACTTATAATACACATTTAAGAGCGGGAGAGAGTATTGCAGAGTCCGACCGCATTAATAAAAAAAATTTTATTATTTTATAAATTTTAATTTAATTTGACTTATTTATAAACTTAAAGGAAATGTTTAAATTATTATTGTTTTTTTTTTATAATGAACTTTTCAAGTGAAACAAAATTAGAAAAAAAAATATTCTTTAACTGTCATGTCTATGGAAATAAAATAAAATGTTGTTAAAACATTCCTCGAGACATTCAGCTAGGTAGTAATGAAACAGAAATTAAAGACAACAATGATAGAAATTTCTTTGTCGCTAAACGTCAGATACCACACGTTAACGGTAAAAAAGATAGGTCTTTGACTTATTGTCTCTAAATTAAAGGGCATAATAACCTTTAGCAGAGGCAGAGATTGATGGAATTAATTATTAATTAAAATTCAATTTTAGAAATCTAATTGAAAATATTTTAAATGGATTTGAAAATTGTGTACCAAAACACTGTTCTAAAGTTTTACACTAAAAACATTAAAAAACATAAAATATTCCAACATAATGGAATGAAGAATGTTTCTATCCAAAATCGGTGGTTATATTCTATACACATGTATACAGAATCAATGTATAATAAGAGTTTTAAGTTTTTACTCTTCTTTTTCCTCTTTTCATATTCTATATACAACAGGTAATAAAAGGTCTATCTTTGTAGGAATAGCTTTTGAAAAGGGTTATAAACACAAGTCGGACTCTTAGCACTCGTCTATGGGAATATTGCTTCGAATACTTTAAATACTAATCAATTTTAGTCGTAGGCATAGTATATTCAGCGGTTATAGTGCTTGTATTGCTATTAGGGGAAGAGCAATAGGAGGAGGATGAGGAGGAGGCGGAAAAGGAAGAAGCTTCTATAATCTCTACATCCATTTCAGGCTCGAGTACGTAGTCATCTTTTAGCACAGCCTTAGAGCTCTCGCCATTTTGAATGTGATCGTGAACAGGTGTTGTGGTTGTTGTTGTTGTTGACTGCTGATGATGTTGATGAGTATAATGCTGCTGCTGTTGTTGTTGTTGATAGTCTGTGGGATTCGTTTTACGATGTATTAATTGAGCGATACTACCATCGGGCTGAAAGTAGGTTGTTTCACTTAGGCCCGCTTTATGTGGTAGTGATTGTTGATGCAATGGTGTTAACTTTGTATATTGTTGTTGATGAGGAGTGGTCATTGGGTTAGTTTGTTGTTGCTCCTTACACATTTTAGTACTATATTGTATACTTTGTGGTGTTGCAAAAACTAGCACAGTCAGTTTATTTAAAATTGGACAAAGAATTGACTCATGTATCACAGCTGCTATACGATAGTTATCGCCTTGAAATGGATCCGATTCAGCGGCGCATAACATGTGATTTAAATTAATGCCAGTCAACTGCAAATAAAGAAAAAAAGAAATGCGATTAAATGAAATTATATAACATCGACGATCTAATAAGCCAGCCTGAATAGGTATGAAATTGTGTGTAGGAGACTGAATAACAATACAATTGGTAAAGGAACACGGAATTACTTACTATTGAAAAAAAGTTCAATACGGCAAAATGATAAATTAATTGTATCTCTACACCTATTATTGACCAATTAAAGTCTTTTATGTCTTCGACTTGATACGCTCCCGTTCTTAATATATAAATAGGTATTATATACAGCATGGCATGTTGTATCCAATATGTGGCCTGTTCAAAAGGCAATGTTCTACAATCGACTTCCGGAAATATGAATGCCAGAAATGGTCCATTTAAATTATTCATTTGTATTCTAAATAATGTTATTGACAATTTATTAGGCTTGGCGGCTAAAAGATATATCTGCAAGCAAAAAAGAAATGCAAATTATATAGGAATTGTATATAAAAATTTTAAATTGCCTTGTATTGTTATACTTACTTGCACTACGGTTTGGATATGACAAGGATTTAAAGCGAATATCACAGATCTATTGGCCAATTTAAAGCCCATTTCTATGCCAAATATGTAGGTCATAAAAAGCAATAAAATTAAACGTGTTGTTGAATGCGGCTTCTCCAGTTCTTTGGCATCGGGTATGTGTATAGGCTCTAAACGTTTTGAGGCCCATTTGATCACGCAAATAAAAAATATACAAAATAGCACTGCCTCTATCCAACGCCGACGATTCGTCATATAGTTTTCACATTCGGGACCCATGGTTCTTGGGGTCTCGTTCGTTACACCCGCAGTAGCCCAACTCCAATCCATGGTGTTGCTTTTTTGTTTCTAATTTGCAGTTCCTTTATAATGGGTTCACACAATAAAGGAAGATCCTGTGAGTAACAGTTACCTGTGACTCTTGTAAGTCTACTTTAATTTAATACTAAAAAAAAGGCCTCCAGTTTGAAATACTATCTTTTAAGTTTCAGCATAAAAACATGTTGTTATTATCCTTAAGAGAGATAGAGAGAGTGAGTGAAAGAGCTGCAAGTAAATTAGTAAATAAATATTGTAAAGCTTTTGTGTACCCTATATAGGGTGTTTTTTAAGAGTTTAAAACGATAAATTTTTTATTAACTTCTGCCGTATTGAGCAGAAACGTGAATACAGTTTGACATTCTTAGCTGTCAAACCATTATCGATATTTACAGTTTACAACTAAAAAAGACACCCTATAGAATGAAAATATAAAAATAAATATAAAAATTAAATGTAACCATCTAGAGATCTAGTTTCCAAAAATAAATCATTATCTATTTTTAACTTTGTTGCTTTTGTTAATCCCTTTTTGGCCAATTGCCAATTGTAATTGTAAAATATAAATTTTATGCTTAAATTGTGTAATGCGTACGTACGCCTGGGCTGTTTCGGACACACTTATTGTAAATAGAGCGGTCAGCACGAACATTAACACTTAATGAAATTACTTTACATACATACATATTGCGCACACGAACATATAAATTTATTTCTGCAACACAGAATTATGTGGATAATCTCGAAGAAAACATTGTGTATGACACTAATAAAGATTAAAATTAACAGAATAATACATGGAATTAGCTATACAATAAAGGTTTTTACCGTTAATGGCAACAATCCAATTTTATTAAATTTTAATAAGTATTGTTCAATCTCACTAAGATACAATATCGTTCTTATTATTTTCAAATCATGCCGTCTATTAAGTTAGGTCAGGTTAGGTGGCGAACCGTCATTTAAGGCTTAAGCCAGCACTTAGGCCCATTGCAGTATGACAGTTAGTATCTAACCCGGGGATCAAAAATTCTCTTAAGCATACCAACTAAATACTCGAATCATATTTGAGTTGTCGAGTTTATTAGCTTTTCACATTCAATATTTCCCAAAAGAAGAGCTAACATTTGATTACAAATTTCTGATTATCAATAGCATCTCTATTTTTGCAGCTAAAAATATAATCCAACTAATCTTTATATGCTAAGAACTAAGCTCTGCAGTACTCCTCTGTTTAATTTTAAAGGTTGGGTTTAAAGGATGTGATTGGACTATGTAAACCGGCTGCCAGCGATCTGTAGGGAAAATTTAAAAACTGCTTCAGCTTCATCAAAAGAATACTGTAATCAACTGTAGGAGAGTAAAATAAAAATGATTGTCTATGACTGTATCCGCAACACTTTGTTTATAATTACTAAACTGCGTTCATTTTTTCGTGCACTTGGCTGATAAACCTATTCCTTTTGATAGTGTACCGTATATGTACGGGTACATACCTATGTATTCATCTAATTACTTATGTAAATACGACTACGTATTGTATTTTTCTTTTTTGGTTTTCTTTTTGGGCATTAATTTTTTTTTTTTACAGAAACGAATTGATTTTTTTCGTAAATGCATTCACAACAAGCAGTTGAAGAGGTAAGGGTTTGTGTTCTTTATCTTTTACATTTCCTTTGTAATGTGTTCGTCAATAATTTATTTGATAAAGACTTTTAGATTTCGTCTTCTGCATTTTATTTCCAATTGCTAACCTGTAGCTTAAAGGAAATGATAGAACATTAACAAAATTGTAGAACTAAAGTGAAATAAATGTTTGAATTTTTAAATCGTATTTTGCAAGAGTACTACTCTCGCAGCTAAAAGCTACGGAAGTAAAACATTAAATACAGGTTTTATTTTTGGCAAATTCTATAAAAGTTTTCAACTTGTATTCAGTTTATTTGAACTTTTTTTTTATTATGATAGAAATGGAAGACAACGGCGAAAAAAATCATTACCTATCACTATCAACGGTGAGCACTATAGGTCAATGACTACCGACTTCTGTTGGCCTGAATTAGATCATCTGGATACCAACTACAAGTGATTTCAACAGAACGTAAAAACGTACTACACATTGAATATTCTGCACAAGCAATTTAAGGACGTGGTCATCTCACGCAAAAGTGATGTAGACTGGCCACCGAGTTGAGGACGTCTACATTAAAGGATCTTCAAGTGTTTTCAAACAGAACTGTTGACAATTTCCTTTTGCTACACTTTATAATTATACAATTAAGTTGCATATTTTAAAAGATAATTAAGAAAATTGAAGCTTAAAAAATAATGAACAATTACAAGCAATAAATGCTTATCACTCGCTGATAATTGTGTCAAGCCACCCAAAATACCACCTGACCTGACCACACTACCAAACACAGCCTGGCAAATTTACAATACTTTGGCAACAAGCCAAATACAAAATTATGCGGAAATAATTGATTTATAAAGATAAATAAACGAAAATGAAAATGAAAAACTCAGCAATAAATAAACCATGCACCGGTTAAAATTAATTTGTTCCCTAACACATGATGTCTAAAGTCTAGTCAAGTTTGCTTGAAGCCTAAACCGCATGACCACCAACCAACATTCAATATAATTTCAAAAGCCATATTCTAAATACATATGTATGTACGTACGAGTAGCAGTAGACAGTAGAACAAAGCAATCTATTTTTCCCCCTTTAATCTTTAATCACTTTTATAATTCAAAAACGTTTAAAAAAAAACGTCACGCAATATTGTGTTGGAAAAAAACATGGAAAATGAAAATGAAAACAAACAAATCAAAATTAAAACGAAAATCAATAAAATATGGCAGGCAGTTGCTGAGCTGGTTGGTTGATTGCTTACTGTTAACGCAGTTCAGAAGTATTTTTGGAGGGAAAATTCATACAAAAGTTAGTGGCGCGAGGACAAAAGTAACTGCTAAGTGTCGTAATGATACTGCTTCCTATTACTTTTATTTCTTTTCTTTCTTTATTTATTAATTGCGTTTCTTAGTTTATTAAAGGATATTATAGGTGGTATTTGGCCATCATAGTAATCGTTATTACATGTAATGACTATAAAAGGACACTCACGTGTTATCGTGCTCTTTTTTCCGTTTCTAATAAAAATTAAAATTTCTCTTTGTGAAGCAAAATTAAATAAGAAAAGCTGTATAAACACCCAAAGTAAAAACACAGGGAGACGGAAAAGCTCTTGTAGTAAAAGTAGCAGCAAGTATTATTAATTAAATATCGGGTTGGTTATTCATTTAGTGGCTTCAAAACAGATCGGGTTTATCTTATGGCATATTATGGCGTACTTCGCATTTGGGTTTGCACTTTCATTCACATAAACTCTAACTTACGCAACTATTATTAACGTTGGAGTATATAAAAACCAATATTTGTCAAGTTATTGTCAGTGTACCAATCGAAATGTGTGAAAAATGGTTCGGTCAGCAATTAATTTCTAAAATATATCACAAAATTAGACCCAAATAGCCTCTTTTTGTTGGGATACGTGGAGTCCCCCTTTCATATAGCGATAAGCCAATTAAAAAAATTACACGTTAGTGGAATACGATGGTGGGGGTAGCTCAAAGTTCAGTTCAGCACACATAGCTGACCAAACTGACATGTCCTTATTAACCAGAACAACCAATATCAAGACTTCACAAAATTTAATAAATATAGGGATCGATCCAATATGAAGTAACGATAACTCCGTTATCGAACTTGAGACTGTCATTGGCAAATAAAGCGGAAGTAATTTCTTTCTCCTCAACCCATCCATAACCTCTCCAGAATTCATTTGCAGGTACTTGAGTCTTCCCAAGTGCCTACCCATTAGGCTATGGCCACTGAGAAGAAATATAATGATAGAGATAGACCCTGTGATCTTATTGTTACATTTAGGTTAGATAAGTCTGGCAATAGAGCCCAGGATTTGTCAGCAACTAATAAGTATCTGAGTCTAATAGATAGCCTAATGAGGCTAGAAGGTATGTGTGGATTAATATTCGGTAGAAAATGCCTACTTTAGCAAGTTCATCAGCCACATTTTTGCTGGCTGTAACTCTGTACTGATATTAGATTGAAACAAAACTTCCCAAATTAGCGACATTCACCAATCAATTTTAACCTGAAGATTGCAAACGAATGGAATCTGATTGCCGCTTTAGAAATGCGAGTAGAACTCGTACTCTAAATTAGTTCCGCAGCGTAATTTAAGGGAGCATAGCTTGAGACTGTTGTTAGGGAGGCGGGGAAATATAGGATTATGCCTTTAGGAGAGACCTAAGAATTCTATTTACATTTCTGCAATAAAAAAACAATTGTTGACCTCTGCAATTAAACGATTCGTTGTTTAAACAGGCGTCAAATGCTTAAAAAATTAAAACCCTTAACAAGTTTGTATTTTATTTGCTGAACAGAATAATTCTGTTTATTTATGCCCATGGATGAAAAACTAGAATTTGTTTATAAAATATAATTAAAAAGACAAAAATAACATTTACGTACCTATGGTAGTTATTTATGGCGTTAAACATTTCTACTTAAGATGGCTAAAATGTGAGATTGAGTCCTTTAATGATGATAATGCAACAATAATTATATTTTTTCTCTTTTTAATATTAAACTACACATCAAAACGTGTTTAATTTTTACATACAGAGTTTATATTTACATAGCGTGTGCTGCTCCTTTTTTTTTTTTTTTTTTGTTTTCGTTTATAAAGTGCCAACGATATTTTGCTTGCTTGACAAAAATACACACACAATGTTAGAAAGTTGGTGAGAGATAGGGGAGACATAGAGATTAACAAAAAATAAACTCTTTAAATTAATTGTTGAGATTTTCACATGCAAAATTCAAACAAAACCCAAACAATACTAAATATAATGACAATACATACACACACATACAATTTCTCGTCTTCCATAACACAGGGTGTAAGATGAACAACAACAAATACATGATACAAAAAAAAATACTCATAAATAAAATAACAAATGAGGATAATAAAATACCACATTTGAAGAGAATAATTGAGCAAAACTACCTTAAAATTCAAAACAAAGATGCCTGGTGCGTATAATTGTCATCATTATTGTTGTAATAATTTTATACAAAAACCAACAACAACAAAGAGAAAATGAAATTAAAAAATACACACACAGTTGTAAACACTAGTATTTAAAGAGGAGCACAGCACAACACAACACAACAAAAATCAATTGCTTTTATAACGTTAAAAAATATTAAATAATACAGTTACAGTATAATTATTATTACTATTTCATTACATTATTTTAATTTTTTTTTTCTTTTTTTATTTGTTTAATATATACCACACAGGTAATTTCCATATTTGGTAGCTTCAAGTATGGCTATGTATTCTGTAGGTGTATGTATGGGTATATTTCTATGTAAAATTTATTTTTCTTTCATTTTTCTCCCTTTATTGCAGGGATTCTCTTTTTTTTTGCTTTATTACACAGAATTTTTAATACCCTACACGCGGTGCTTTTAATGTTTTGTAGGGCCAACTATAGAGCAGTTACTGCCGTATGTTTGACATTTTCTGGAGCATTTTTGAAGCAATTTTGATGATAATTTTTCTCAAGGATTTTTCAAAACTAAGAGAGAGACCCTTGAAATTGTTGAAAATTAGCTTCAATGTAACAAATGGATAAAAACACCAAATTTGAATTTTATGGACAAATCCAATTTATGTTCTAAGAATAACTGATGATTTTTTAACCGTTTGGGCCATAAATGGCCCTTCCAAGAACTCTAACTTAGGCTAAGTTGTCTTCTAGGGTTGGGTTAAAAGTTCTTGTTCTTTCTTAGAGCTCAGCGATAATTCAGCCTTAGCTTTCAATACAATAATTTTTCATTCGTTTATGGTTCTCGAAATTTCTACCTAACAATACATACGATTGTATAGTATGTTTAGCCTCCTAAGGTCGGAAGCACCCCATCTATACACGAGATCTTTGGCCGTTCTAATGTACAATTGTTAACAGATTTGTAACCTATTTACAGCTAATAAGGTGAAACAAATTTTACGACTACTGCTAGCCACCTATTAACTGTAAATAACAACAGAAGTAAGTGGTTTGTAAACGTGGCAGCTTGAGTTTCCATAGAATGATGTTTCTTAAATGTCAGGAGCACAATTCGACGAATAAGTATTTATAACTTATTGAACTATTTCACAGAATTTTTCAGAATGTTAACCCTGAAAAGAAGCATGGAGTAACAGAAAGTTTTGATAGAATATGTTCGTAAGAAATAAAGGATCTATCACGTAGATCACATCTATTTGTTGTTGATTGGCTATTTGATCGCACAATGCATTGCCCACTCACAATGCAAACGGATTCAAATCGTATATTCATAAACACTCCTCCATTTTTTTTTCAGCCCACAACCTATTTTCCTTGCACCTTGTGAGAAGGGGACTTTCCAAGAGTATTGATCATAATAAAAAGAAGATGAAGAGCCTTAATTGTTTAAAATTAAGACCGAGATAGATAATTTATAACTTACTACACAAGTTTACAGATGCCTTACAATAGATATTAACTGATACCACATACCAAACAGACTACTAATCAAAAGGATTAAGTTTCTTGGAAGTACTACATTGAATCCCAGGAAAAAAGGACTTTTTGGCAAAACGATTAAGTTGCTCAGATGAGCTACATTGAAGCTGATGAATATAAATTATAATTCTGTGCAAATTTTAACGTGAATTGGAACCACCAACGGAGAATTACAATTGCTTTGCAGGCGTTTGAGCTGTTGGTAAGTGAAAATGTATTGTATTGAGCAGGAGGGAGATAATTTATAATTCACTGAACACGTTTACAGATTTCATCATTTCAGTGACGTTCCCGTTCATGTGCCAAGGACTGTCAACCCAGCAAAAGTTGTTTCAACAGATTTCACAGAAGTTTGAGTTTTTCAGTGGTAGATTACAGCGGTCTAACTACTTCGATTAGAATCGAAAGCACAAAAGGTTCTTGTGTTAAAAGATCTGAGTTCCATAGATTTCGTCTATAACTTACTGAAGGAAGCTATAGATTCCATCAAAACATTGAGCCTTGCATTTAATAACTACAAAGCTTGTTCAAATGATTTGATAGAATGCCACCACTTCGCAAAGTTTGGAAATAAACCACAACCGAAAGGTATGTATTTAGCCGTAAAGACTTAATGCAAACTATAGTGAGTATAATGCAACAACAACAATTGCTGTGAAGGGTATTAAAAATTCGCTCTAAACCGTGTATAACTGAACTACTTGTTTCCTTTTTGATTTTTTTTTATTCTATCCTTTTTATTCGATTCTTACATTTTTTTTATTTTATTTCTTTTCCTTAGATGTTAATACTACTATTTATTTATTTATTCGTTATATACATTAATAATTACTATTAGCACAACACAGACACACAAACACTATTAGAACATAATTATTTTTTTCTTTTTTTATTATTTTAATTTCATTTTAATCGAGAGAAATTATAAATAATTGTGTTATATTTTCCATTTTTTTTTCGCTTTTTATTTCATGATGTTGAACTGTTCACGTTTTCATTTTTGCCGAGAAACTGTCCAAAAGAAAAAAAATCATGCTATCATACCTTAACTGTCAGCTTTTATTTTTCTCCATTTCTTTTTGTTTGTTTTAATAAGCATGTCCTTTAGTTGGTTTTTCTCCTTATGTTATACAAGCGCTCTCTCAAAAATTCCTTAAACTAAGTTACTCTCTTGCTACTTTTCTTTTTTTATTATTTAAACTCTCAACATTTGTTTTGCTTTTAAGGATACGAATGAGTAGTAACGGCAAACTGAAGCAAAAAGCTTTTTTTCTATGCCAACACACACAACACATTTACAAAAACAAACAAATGTTTGTAAACACACATAAACAAAGCAAAGCAACAAACAAAAAACATCTGTCAAGTAATTTTAGAAACAAGTTTCTATTGACGCTTTTGTTTTTCTAATTTGAAAAGGACTTTCTATGTCACTTAATAAATGGAAAATTCTTGTTCAATATAACTTACAAAATTTTGTTGTTCTTCTCTTTGTTTGTTTATAAAATCTGTTAAAAACAAAAACTATTTGTCTTTAAAAATACGTCGTCGTTGTGTTGTCGTCGTATATTGTGTCAATTATTTTGAAAACAATGCAGCGGGCGTTTGTTAATGTTGTTAGTTTCGTTTTCTTCGTTAAACTAAAAAATTATCAGGAAAAATTTTGGAAATATTGAAAATGTTATACAAGAAATGCACACACACACACACACACACATGTACAAAGTAGGCTTTTGTTCACTAACAAGTGCGTTTAAGTTCTTTCCGCCAGTAATTAAACATGTTTTCAAATTCAAATACAGTGTGTGACAAAAAGTCATGGCAACACGTGGCCATAAACTTAATTGATTATCAAGAAAAGGAAAAAATAACAAACTTTTCCAAAAATTTTATTTTCAAAACAGCTGGAAGGTCTTAGTTTATGTATATCCGCTTAAAATATAGGGTGTAGTATGAAGTGCCGTACTATAAATAGTTTTGTAATTATGGTTTTAGAATTTCATGTAGTCGTTTAATTCCCAGTGTAACAGTTTATTACAATCGGCATTAAGTTCATGTATGTATAAGCTATGAAATCGTTCCCACTCTGTATTTCCCATATATTTGTAGGTCTTCCGCGTGTTCTTGGGCCTCCTTCCAATAATATTTTTTAAGCGTAAACATATGAATGATTAAAAGAATGGGTGTACTGTTAAGGGTTTGATGTATCGTTATCAAATCTGTGTTAATTTCTTGATAGTGTTTGGCGATTATTTTTTTTTTTTTCTATTGGATCTAAAGACTAGAAAACTGTTCACACCAGCAAGCTTATGTTTTATGTTCACAATAAATTAAATGTTATATTTCATGGTTATTGTGAACACTTTCTTTGTCCACTTATTCCGTAAAGTTCATTATCAATGTCGTTTTCATTGCTTTATTGTTTGGTTTTTTCTTTGTTTTTCCTTTTTTGAAATTGTTTAAATACTTAATTAAATAATCAATAATTAATCAATACTTTTCAAAGATTGGTCGCTTAGTTTTCTTTTTTATTCTGTATTCGGAAAAACATTCGATGTGTTCACATGACCTATTCACCATTCAAATGAATTTCCGCCCCCAAGAAATTAAAAAAAATGTTCAAATAAAAGCATTTGAATTTTTTAATTGTTAAATAATATGGTGGAACCTTGAATTATTACGAAATCGTATTCGTAACAATCGAATGATTTTTAAGAACCTCTTTCGATACTTCGTTTAACAAATCGTAGATAGATTGAACAGCCTGGTACTTTTCGCACGACTTAAAATAATAAAATTTAGGCCTTGGCAAAATTTAATTATTTCTTTTTTACATAGGTCCCTGACGTTATAAAGCATCACAGAAGCATCCAAAACAACGCTTCTGATGAAAGCTGACTATTTGCAATGAGGAAAATCAAGATCCTATTTAACCACTGAATCCAAATTAAGACGAAGAGTACTTGCAACTTGTGCAGTAAAATGTTGTAAACGTCACTATAATGTCTTATAATTCTGTTACCCAGACAAACTTCATGATATTTTTCTGTGACCTCGTGAGATACATTTACGCCGTACTGGTATACATGTGTTTCAATGATTCATTATCCTCATCACAGAATCGAAATATTGGATTTGAGGCAATCACCGTTTTAAAAGAGCCAGGTTACTATGTCAGGTTGATTGCCTAAATACCGGGAGTTTTGAAATTCGCCAACCAGGTATGTATGACCCCTCACGGTTTTTTAAATAAATTTCATACTGCTTTTTCCAATTTTCAAAAGTGTTCTCGTAGAGGCGCAAATATCCCTCTATCGTCTCCTCACATATCTCCGATCCCTTCCGTGCCAGTTCGTCCTCGTTTTCGTTTCCCTGTATATCACAGTGGCCTGCAATCCAGTAGAGGCGGTTGTTGTGTTGGCATATAAGTATATCATGGTAAGCCTTAATGCCAGTACTTTGCAGTTCCATGAAAATTTTGGTACTTGAAAGACTCACCATCTTTTTAAAACCCATGATACGTACTTTTTTTCACTAATTCCAGATTACCGTTAAATATATCGGAATACATATTCTTTCATTTCTGCGTTGCCAACTTTGATAGGAAAAAATGCAACACTGCCTGATAAACTACGTGAGGTTTGACACGTGCTATCAATTCCCAGTGATTTAAATAAATTCTCAATAAGAAAAAAACAAAGAAAAGTGTAAGAAAATTAAAAAGCCGCAGTGCCATTGGTTTATTAAAAAATTTTATCGGATAACGAGAATAATTTAATACCTTGATTTCGTGCGAACAAAGAAATACAATCTTAATTAATAAATTGTAACCTAATGTGTGTATAAGTTGTGTAATATTGACAAAAAAATTAATTTTTTCTGTTCTGTTTGACAAATTATGAACAAAAAGTGCTGCTGCATGGAATTAAACGATTACGAAACGAAAATTCTGGATAGTCAATAAATACGGGGAAGAAAAGCACGTTATAGCACTTATTTACAAAAAATAAAAAATAAAATTAACCCGTGCATGTTTAAAAATCTAATGATTTCCAAGCATTCCGAGAAGTGGGGTGAGTTGCTAAAAATATAAATTTTTATTCAGTTTTACTTTCATTATGACACAATATCTAAGAGGAAAAAAACAGCTGTAGATGCAAGGGGTGACCAACAAGCGCAACGTGACTATAACCACATACTATAATTGCATATTTCTCTTCTATATAGGTATACCCTATAGAACTATAGGCATATTGGTTTGCATTGCTGTTTGTAACATGAATGTCATAAGTAATGATTGGGGTCGAAGTCTAGTTTTCAAATTTAAATACGTACATACATGCATATATATCTACGCAATATAGATAGAGCTACAAAAGTTTGGGTTTGAAAAACTGTAAAAGTGTAAAAGAAGAAATTAATGAAATAAGTGGTGGGTACGCAGTAGATTCTTCAACTGTTGTTCTTGTGGTGGCTAGCATATATTTGCACAGAGGAGGTATCCCCAAGGAAATTGCATAATCTGGGAAACCAATTCATTGTTTCAAATAGTGAAATTATTTGCTTACACAGTTTTAGCTATCATGGCCATAGTTGTAACTATAATATTCATAGAAACAAGATTTAGTTACAGTAAGAAAGAGACTTATTTTTATTATTTTCGTTATGCATACCGTAACCTGAGACTCTTCAAATGTGTGTTCAAAGGCCAAGGTTCTTGTTTATTTAATCTAATCAACATTCAGGGGATGGCCTTATACAGTGCATTATGTTGGAACAAGGAGAATGTTTTATCGGAAAGAGGAAATCGGGAGTAGTGTTTGTAGCCGTTAGATGTGAATTATTTGTGTAATAAAAAACAGAAAAATCTCTACAAATGATTTTTGTCTGCAATACATAGTGCAATCCACTTGTTAATCTACTACAAACTATTTGATCTACATGAAACACGTGTATTTCGCAAAAATATTTAACTTATGAAAACAAATCCTTTTATTTTACCAGAGTCCAATACTTTGTAATAGTTATAAAACGTAGAAACACAAGCCGCATTGCAAAGATGTCCAAATGAGCTAATCGAGTGAGATACTGCATTGTCATCAACGAACGTCATTCTTGTATGGTCCTTTGCAGTCGAAAAGTCTTAAAATAAGCTACGAGATATAGGCCCATACTTAGTTGTACACTATCTTTCTCATTGGAAGGAATATTAATAAGTGGTTAAACGTTTTTCTTGTGTCACCGTAGCATAGGTGATTATGTCGACGTGTATGACCTGGCAGTTTGGCTTTTCTTGTTTTTGTTGTTCTTGCATATTCTCCTGTGTTTTCGTATTCTCTTGTTTCTAATGTTTTTATTTAATTAACAAACATTGCCGGTCTATTTTTAAACATCTAAATTTCATTATATCTATTATTTTTTTTTTTTTGGTTTGTTCAGGGTTGTTTGTTGTTGAGTAAGGTAGAGATATACTTTATTTTTTAAGTGTATTAAAACAATGTCTTAACATACAGCGTATTTGTGAGTAAATTAATATTTTCTTAAAAGCAATAATAAATGATATATGTTTTGCTTTTTTAATTATAATTTTGTATTTATTAAACTTTCTAATCTCTGTACAATATTTCAGATAAGCAACTTCATTACCAGCTAATTTGACATAAAACACAGTAAAAAAAATTTAAGACGTTACGTACAATTAAATCACTTGCGATAGTGATACGCAAAATATTAAATCATAAGCAACGCAATGGCTTCACATTATAGCACCGAAACCGTTTTTGATTACTCTTGGAAGCAAGTGGTACAAGCCTATTGGAATCGTTACCCAAATCCCTCCAGGTACTTTAAATCTCCAAAAAACAATCTCGAAAAATATTGCAACAGGGTTGTTTTATTTATTTTTCTTACAGCACACATGTTCTGACTGAGGATACAATTCGACGTGAGGTACGTGATGGTAAACTTTATACGCGACGTATTTTATCTAAAACCAATCATGTTCCCAAATGGGGTGAAAGGTTTTATAAAAATACTCCCGTAAAAATTGTAGAAGATTCTGTGTTGGATCCCAATAAGAAAACATTGATAACGTTTACACGCAATATTGGTTTTAAGAAAATTATGGTAAGTTTTTATAGTTATAGTGCTGTAATACACAGTTGGACTTTGTATTGTAGTTAGCCATTTGCTGTAGAATGCAAGTTTTTAGTTTTTAGCTTAATTATTATTTTAATATCATTTTGTTTTTGTTTATTCACAGAAAGTCGATGAAATTGTTGAATACAAAGAACACCCGGACGGCCGTACTGTTGCTGTAAGACGTGCCTATATTAGCTCACAAGTTTTTGGTTTTTCTAGGGCTATACGTGCTTTTGGTATTGAACGATTTAAATCGAATTGTCAAAAAACTGCCCACGGTTTTAATTATGTTTTAACAAAAATGTTCCCGAATCAAAAGTTCGTACCCGCGAATCGTAGTATTAACGTAGCAGAATCAGTGAAGGACACAACAACACATTCAAATGTTATGACCAAAACGTCAGCTGTACCATTTGAACATCATCACAATCACACACAGTCACGAACTGAAGCTTTCCAAAAGGGCTGCAAATACAGTTACGATTACCTTAAATGTCAAGCTCTTAAAATAGCTCAAATATTTTCCGTTAAAAATTGATTTCATAAATGCTAGAGAGACTAAAAGCACCAAAAAAATTTCATAATCAAAGATTCTTATCATATTAAAATGGCTTAAATTAGAGCCTTAAGACGAAAAGTGAGTGGGTTAATAGCATTAGAGGCTATTTTACTTGCTTGGAAGTATTGTTAAGAGTATGAAGAAAAAATGTTCGTACATCCATTATAAGGATGTTTGCTGGTTATCCAACATAAAATTGTGGTAATAAATTAGCAGTAGTAGCAGTAGTAGTAGTTGATTAAGTTTCAAAATAAATTTTAAATTTAAGTACAAGACTACTAAAAAAAACAGCAAAAGGAGTCGAAGTAATTTAAGGTCAGGAAAATACAAACGTGTTGCTTAAGAGAAAGAAAAACTGTTTGTTTAAACGATAATATTGCCTGGCCTTATAATTAGATTATTTTTCTTTGCTATGGTTAAAGCTGCCATTCTAACTAGTTCCAGAGCAGTTTTTTCTCTGTAATAATTCCACAAGTACAGTTATTAATAGAGTGCTATGTTTGAGCAAATTGATGATTTTGTTTTATTTGTTGCAACAACTATATACGAAAATACGCAATTATAATGATTTTATGTGTATAATATTGAGCAGAAAAAGAAAACAAAATGTATTTCATTCCAGTGATTACAATATCTTCCCCTGATTTAGTCACTTCCCATACCCTTTTGTCTTTATTCATTCTATTTATTATTTGAATAAACGCGAAAACATTGTTCATATTGTAAGCCGGTCGTACGTAATTATAGATTCTCCCTAAGTAATGGAAATTATTTTTTTTATATAGAACTTAATTGTTTTGTGAAAATTATATTTTGTTACATTTATTTTTCTTTTTCCAATTTGTAATCAAAAACTATGTATATTTTTATATTTTAGCGGTAATAAATTTAAATATTTAGTATGTATATATGTATATATGTGGTGCTTTATTTGAAATAGTAACAAAGGATTTTGTTTCTGCATTAATGCTCTACGGGGCTATACGTTTTTGGATTAAAAATGCCGTATCATTGTGGTACGACACCTAAATGGCCGCTTTTGGATTGGTTACATCAGTCGATTCTTTCAGGCGGTATCAAACCATTGAGTGTATCGCTTACATAACGTTTGTGTAAAAGCATTGTCATAACAGATCCCCCTTGCACCGAATCAGCACTTTACGGCTTTGTGAATGGTAAGACAGCTTTAAATGTGGAGTGAGTTGGACTTTATATAGATGAAGTGGTAAATCAAAACAGGTCAATTACTGAGAGTTTCGTGGAATCCACAAAAGATGGTTTATACCCCACAATCTTTAACAAAAGTCATATTTCTTGGTGCACGTTGTACTTTGCAACAAATTTTAATTATAATATCATTCGGATGTGTTACTCTAGCTTTCGTTTGGAATGATTAAATTATGCAACTCTCATTACACTCCTCAGAATACTTCGTACTTTCTTCATGCTTCCCTTAGGGCAGCATTTCTTCAAATCGATCATGGGGAATACGCTATTCTATAGATCAATCCACAACAATATTGGTTGGATCAACACAGCTTCTGTTTGACCGGAAACCTGTCTTCTACGTCTACACTATGTTACAATAAATTTTGGAAGAAAATTCCGTCAGAAAATGTACACCACAAATAAACCTCAGGCCTAACTTCTAATATTGTCATTTCTTTGTTTATATAACTGCAAAAATAAAATTTGCAATTTTTTTTTTTTTGGCGCTCTACAGCACAGAAATCATATGGTTTTTGTTTACAAGATACACAAAAGTTTAAGAAAATATGGTAACATTGATTGGAGATTGTAAATACTCAATAGTGTATGAAAAAACGCTATTTCAAGACTATTTACTGACGGTTTTTAACGGTCATTTGTCACTGACGTACACTAAACTAACACTATGTGTATAATAAAATATTAACAAAAAAATATCTTGCACTAAAAAACCATTTTTCAGGCAGATTTGTTAAAAATCCAATTAATAAATGATTTGAAACAAAAGAAAATCTGCCAATTTTCCTACAATCGGACGACAAATCTGGTATATTTGCCACTTCTTTTTAAGAGCCGTTGCTTTTGTTATTTTTTGTTTTTGTTTTTACATTTTAAGTTGTGCTTGTTCTTCTTCCAAGCAAATCGAAGACGTCTGTGTTGTCTTTTTGGAATTTTCTTTATTCACTGTAAAAAAATTGGAAAAAACATAAATGAAATAATTTCTTAACAAAATTAAAAAAAAACGTTTAAATATTAGTGGAAAAATGTCGTTTGTAAAAATAAAGACAGAGTATTTAGAGGATAATGATGAAAATACGGTAAGAACTTTCCCCTAAGAGAAGTGAATGCAGAAGAGAGAAGCAGCGAAGTCTCAGTCAGCGGTACACCCGTTGGCAGCAGAGCAAAATTAGTTATAAACGTTAATTTTTTTAATTTTAAACAGTTTTCTTATAAAGTTTTCATTTATTCTAGAATGGAACTCCATCCTCCTCTGTAGAAACGGGGGAGGTGTTTGACAGCAAAATGCAAATAGATCGTACTAGACGTTTTGATTTTTTGCTCAAACAAACTGAAATTTTTACACATTTTATCAGTATCAGCACTAAATCAAGACCTACAAAGCCCAAGGGAAGGTCTAAAAGTTGGTAAGTGTCTTTACAATATGACTGCCTGTGTGGAGAGGTTTTATGTTTCGTTTCAGTTTCAGCTGCCGCCATAGAAAAACAGAACGAGAAGAAGATGAAGAACTTTTGGCTGCCGATGCTCAGGATAAGGAAATCTTTCGTTTTGAAAGTTCACCCAGCTATATTAAAAATGGTGAATTACGTGACTATCAAATACGTGGCTTAAATTGGATGATATCGTTGCATGAGAATGGCATCAACGGCATTTTGGCCGATGAAATGGGTTTGGGTAAAACCCTGCAAACTATATGCTTCTTGGGTTATTTAAAACATTTCAAGTAAGTATTTAAATAGTGGTACCGACTTAGGCAAAATTTTTATTTGTAGGAACGCAATTCCTCTCTTATTTGATCTTTCTTATATTACAATTTAAATTGTTGTCTTGTTTTTTAACTCCATTTTCAGATATAAAGTCGGTCCACACATTGTTATTGCACCCAAGTCGACTCTACAAAATTGGATTAATGAATTCAAAAAATGGTGTCCATCGTTGAGAGCTGTATGCTTGATTGGTGACCAGGATGCCTTTCTACCAGGCGAATGGGATGTGTGTGTAACTTCCTACGAAATGTTTATACGTGAAAAGTCTGTCTTTAAGAAGTTCAACTGGTGTTATTTGATCATCGATGAGGCGCATCGGAATAAAAATGAACATTCACAATTATCAGAAATTCTATGCGAATTCAAGTCTTTCAATCGTTTATTGATTACTGACATACCTTTGCAAAATAATTTACACGAATTGTGGGCTTTATTGAATTTCTTGTTGCCTGACGTTTTTAACTCTTCGGAAGATTTCGGTGAATGGTTAAAAGTCAACACTTGTTTGGGAGATGATACTCTTATACAGAGATTACATGGAGTATTGAAACCATTCGTATTACGTCGTCTCAAATCTGAAGTAGAGAAACGTTTGAAACCTAAAAAGGAAATAAAAATATTCGTTGGCCTGTCAAAGATGCAACGCGAATGGTACACAAAATTTTTAATGAAAGATATTGATATTGTTAATGGAGTGGTTAAAGTGGAGGAAATGCATCTACAAAACATGCTTATGCAATTGAGAAAGTGTGCCAATCATCCCTATTTGTTTGATGGTGCCGAACCTGGTCCACCCTACACTACTGATACACATTTGATATACAACTCCGGCAAAATGGTTATTTTGGATAAACTATTGCCAAAATTACAAAAACAAGGCTCCAGAGTATTAATTTTTTCACAAATGACAAGAATGTTGGATATTTTAGAGGATTATTGTTTATGGCGTTCATATCAGTATTGTCGTTTGGATGGTGAAACACGG
>QOCX01000398.1:145065-183089 GCA_005959815.1 Sarcophaga bullata | reverse complement strand
CGCTGGAAAGCTAAAACAACTTTTTTATCGGGTTGGATGTGAGCAAGAAGTGACGGATTGGATAGCAAGTAGGACCCAGTGTATTGCAGCTAAAGGTCCAGTAAGAAGAAGTCGAGGTCAGCTGCAACAATATAACTCGGACGCACCTTTCGAGCAGATAGCGATGGACGTAGCAGGCCCTTTTCTTGACAGGAGTGACGGAAACCGATGTGGATTATTTCAGCAAAGGGCCAGAAGTGTATGTCGTACCCAATCAAGAATTGAACACAATTGTAAATGTTTTTGTGAACAAATAGATGTGCCGCTACGGAGTTCCAATAGAGCTAATTTCCGATCAAGGCAGAAATTTCTAGTCAGCTGTACTCAAGGAAATGTGTGAGGTATATGGTATTAAGAATACTCGAACGACGCCGCTTCATCCACAGTCTGAGGGAATGGTGGAACAATTTAATCGCACCCTGGAGGAATTCTTGTGGAAAGTAGTGGGCGAGCAACAGAAGAATTGGAATGAACACATTCCGCGGTTTCTACTGGCGTATCGATCTGCGGTCCATGATTCAACATCTGTTTCAAGCGCCAATGTTAGTTTGGGACTGAGATAAAACTACCTGGTTACTTAGAGTTTGGTGTTAAGCCCGCTACAGAGAGGGATGCTACATACGCTGAAAAACAGACAAGTCTAAATGAACTTCATGAATTTGTGCGCACACATATAAAAATGGTCAGTGATAGAATGAAAGCTAGGAATGATGCTGCAGCAAATACAAAGGTCTTCCATGAACTGGTTCTATATAGAATTTTATTTAAAACTAAACACAAACTTATTTTTATTGTACTTGCAATCTACGAGCTCATATTTTAAACGTTTTTAAAGGGTAAAAACATAAGAATATAACAATATAACAAATATTAAGAATAATACTAATCAAATTCTTCCTTGTAGTACGTAATGTTATTATATTGTTTATTAATTATTCAGAAATTAGAAGAAATGAGGAAATATATTAAGTTCTTGACTCGAACTCACCTTGTAAGGGCGCATTAATTATTCACAATAAAAATTTTACCCCAAAACTGGGATGTTGCTTTTTGTTCAAAATAAGAATATACTGTTTTTTCTGTTTTTTTGTCTTGAAGAAAAATTCATGAGTATAGCTGTAACATAAAAATTCTAACGGATCATGTATTAAAGGAGGACTCCGTTTTTAACGTCTAGAAGACTCTTTTTTGCACTGTGACTTGTTTTTTTTAGTTTTTTTAAGTCCTTTTAATTAATAAGAAAAACATTAAGAGATATTTTCAAGGAAAAATAAAAAAAAGGAAAACTTCGCTTTTTTAGTGATAACTTAAACAAGGGAAAGCTTATTTATTTCATCTATGGATTTAGTTTGGGCGGGTACGTGTATTTTACTGTGGTAGGAATATTGAATGTTACAATTATAAACTTATAGACAATAATCACGAAACATACAAATAAAAGCGGATGTCTACGGTAAAATGAATGACTTTATTCGCTCTCTCAATTACGATTGTGAACCAAGATGATATTACGATGATTTCAAAAACAAACATCGATGTTAAAAAACATCAGTGATAAGCCCGATACATCGATGTTTCTTCGATGTCTTATTTTCCTATCTTTAAATAACTAAATATAAAACCTAAAGCATTTTTAAACATATAAAAACATAGAAACAATATTTTAGCGCAACGGCACCTACATATCGACATATGATTTGAAAAGGGTTATGACAAGAAATGTAAAACTTACTTCTTGATTGATTACGATGCATAGTATCAAAATACATGTTCCTGTACAATTTTCCACGCTTGTGATCAAAGTGTGGATTCAAAATGTGAAAGCATTACTCTCCTATAACATATTTTTACTACAAAATTATTATTGAAAATAAAAACTAAGTTTTTTTTTTACCAAAAATTATATTATGTGTAAATGTATACAGAAAATCGTTCATTTAAATGGTGTCTATGGTTTCTTTGTTTGTACCACTGCCTATAATGACTAATGTAATGTAAAGTAAACGAGTCAAATAAATACAAGCCTTAAAGCATATAACAGGCGTTTTATGATGAACCAATTAGGAGTTTCTCAATGCGAACGCTGATGCATCGATGTTAACATCTAAAGTTTATGTTTTCTAAGCAACGATGTATCGTTTGCTCCCTAATCACGACACATCCCTCCTTCGTTTTAACATAGTGTTTAGATATATACATATGTGGACGACCACCGAAGAAAAATGCTGTCAAGGTGTTTTTAATATTAATTTTAAAGAAGTATACAAGAGTATGTGAGGTTATATAAGGTGGCCGCCGTAACCATAGCAGGTCTGGGTTCCATGTTGCCAATTTTTTCCACATGTCTACAACTGCTAGCTGGTATTTCTCAATTACCCTAACGGTTTTTTGTACTTCATCAAAATCACCACTAACTAGACAAGTTCAGACAAGTTCTTCCTTGTCATTACAGTTCTGTAGCGTTTAGTTGAATATGTCTAGAGTCCAATGTCCGGTATACCCGCTAGGAAGCTCCTAAGGTGGATTTTAGGTAGATATATTATTTTTTATGTTTATTTATTATAATTAACATAACACAATCTTATAAATGATAGTCCTATGTATCGTAGCAATAATATACATATATAATTGGCCATTACAACCCTTTTGTTAGAATTTCGGCCTAGCTTCTCACACCACTCATGTTATGTGTGGTTATGGAATAAATAAGATATAAATATAATAAAATAAAAAAAAATTAAATGAAATATAACATTAAGTAAAAAAAAATAATCATATAAATATTGAATTTAAATTACACAAAATAGGAATATAAAGCACATTAAAAAACCAACATAAATATGAAATATAGATAAAAAGTTAAAATATAAAAAATTATAAAAGTATAAAAGTAGCAAAAAAAAATCATTATAAAAAAGCAAGAATAAAAATATAACCGATATAAACCTAAAATAAAATTTATAAAAATGAAATTAAATGAGAGCTAATGACGTTCAAATTTTTATTAAGAAAATAATTTAAATAACTCCTTTTTGAACGCATTTGAATTGCCTAGCTTTTGAATCTAATTTGGTAGGGAATTCCAAAGATTTGTGGTGGGTATAAAAACTGTCGCTAAGATAGAAGTCTTGATCCGTTCATAAACCGGTAAGATTTGGCAAACTTAATTCAACTTAATAAATATTTCAGCTGTTTTATGTATAATAATTTTTACACTAATTATCTGGTGAGCTAAATGAGAAATATGATCCCGGCGCTCTTTAAGAAAGACACATTATGCTATGTTGTTGTATGCTAAATTAAGTTTCGGTGGTCATCACAATCGCAGCTTGCGAAGATTTCACACCCACATAAAAGTACCGGAATTAAGTACGTTTTAGCAAGTAGCATACGAATGGCAAAAAGAATTGAACCCATGACAACCCACAAGTTTCTAAGCATACTATAAATTGTTCTAACAACAAAAATTATATGGCTAGACCACAATAATCCGCCGTTAAAGATAATACCCAGATTGGTTGCAGATTTGACAAAGTCAATATTATCTCTCCTGATGTTCAATTCAGTTATGACAAATTATCTATTGGTTCTGGAAAGTGCAAAAATTAAATACTTTATTATTTAAACTTTTGAAATCGGGCACTGATGAAAACTTGCGAAGACCAAATGTTACGAATAAATTTCAGAACACGGTTGTTTTACAACTAACTTCTTTATTTAACATATTTCCTTAATTCTAGATTTTCATATATCTTATCCTAACTGTGTGCTTATCTATTTGTCTATTTACTACAGTCTAAACGGTTATTGAATTTAAAATTAACTTAACATTAGGGGAATTCATATTTACTTATTATATGATAATTCATTTTTACTTATATGAATTCATTATTGTTAAAAATTGAAATATAAAAAACTGCATACATATGATGAAATGATCCAACAACGGTAATTGGTCATTTGCATTACCCAGTGTATAGACCTGGCCCCACATATTGTAATATTGTTTTTGTGTAAATTTGTCTTATAGAATTCTAGTTTATTTGAAAAGCCTTAGGCTGAATAAGGCTTTATATCATGGCAAAATCAATGCCGAATTTGATGAGAAGTAAACAGACTTGAAATCTGATTAGTTTCAGATTTTTATTTAAAAAATTTAAGGTTTATATACTATTCTTATTCTATGTTTTCTATAATAATCAAACCATTTCCCTTATTTATTTTATGTTTATTTTATTTCTATTTATTTTCTCTACTTCTTATTTGTTTACATTTCGCTGACTCACAATAATATCAATGGTAATATCGTATTCATTGTAATGCATTTCTAGTGACCCACATTAATCAACATGAGCCACTTAAAATCGCATATTCTGCATATTACACTTCTGCTTTGTGAAGTCACTTTGTAATTATACTCTAGTTAATAATATTGTTTATTATTTTTCTTTGTGAGTACATGAATACAAGTTAAAGGATTCTGAACCGATTTAAAAAAAAAAATCACTTCATCAACTCCCACGATGCATCTCCACGTGTTTGTTGGTAGACGCTGATCCAGCAGAAATAATTTGTTTCACATACTGTAACCCGATCGGACACAGGTGCTTACTGTAATTTTGTTTCACACAGTGTAATTTGGCCGGACACAGGTGCGTACCTAAAATTAAGGAATAGCTTACTATGCAGGTTGAGCTAACACCGCCGCTAAATCCTCCCTCCTCAAATGTCTGCGTCCAGCAGGCCATTATTGATGGTTGAAGCGAGGTACTAGCTGTTTGAGGGACTTCTGGTGTTGGCAGGTTGAGACGTCTGGTTATCTTGTACCACAATATTCCAAAGCAAGTTATGTAGGCTGATATTGTGGACCTGATCAATAACTTTTTTGTTGTCGAATATTTTCTGTAATCTTTTTAAAAACAGTTTATCAAATATTTTAGAAAGACAACATAGCAAGCTTATTGGTCTATAAGAGTTAATCACATTTTCTGGTTTATTTGGTTTTGGAACCATTACAATTTCCGCGCATTTTCACTGCAATGGAAAGTATTGTAACCTCATTATCGAATTATATATTAAAGTAGGATAAAGTACAGCGTTTTTAGAAAATAATTTAATATCTTTGGCACTAATTTTGTCATATCCTGGGGTTTTATTGTTGTTCAGCTTCGATATTTGAAATACAACCTCCTTAGGTCTTATGTGTGCAATAGGAAAATCTATTTGACATGGGATATCTAAATAGGATGTGATGTTGCTGTCATCATTATTAAAAGAAAAAGGTTGAAGAGTAGATTCTAAATATTTGGAAAAAGCGTGCGCTTTACTACGATCTGATTTACACCATGAATCATTAAGATCTTTAATAACATTTCTTTTTGTTGCTTTTTTAAGAATTATGTCGCCTTCCATAAATTGATTTCATCGTTTCGATTGTTATGAATAGTGAGATTTTTTAAATATGTGTTAAAAATTTGATTCTTTATCTCATTTAATCGTTCTTTGAGCACAGTTGTGGCTCCATTTAAATTTCTTTTATCTACCGGATTTCTGGTGAGTTTCCATAATCGTCTCAGTCTTCTTTTATTCTGTATAAGACGCCTAATCTTAGCAGAAACAACAACTCTATTTCTCCTAATAGCTAATGGCGTTGATAAGTAAGCTGCCTCATGCACTAAATTTGTAACACGCTCTACAGCACTATCCAATTCAGCACAATCTTTGATTCTTGTGTTAAGATTTGTATTTCTATCCGACCAATATTTAAAGGAGTCAATATCGGTTTTTGAAGTTGTGCAATAAGATCCTCTTTCTGTTGATAAAAATGTGTCCTAGTTGACTATTAGCGGTGAATGGTCAAAGCTTAGATCACCAGTATCTAAAATGTTTAATAAATTACTTGGAATGCCAAAATATATAACAAAATCGAGCAAGTCTGGAATTTTCTTAGCATCACTTGGCCTCCCAGTAGACAAAACCGAGAACTTATTATTTATTATACTTTTATATAGTTCTTTGCTCTTAGGATAAGTTGGCCTTGAGCCCCACCATGGATGTTTGGCATTAAAATCTCCGCCAACTAAAAACGAATGTCCAAGTTTTAAGAAGAATTCTTGATATTCTTGATATTTAATATTATGTCTTGGTGGAAAATATACAGAGTAAATATTAATTTTGTTGTTGTTTTAAAGTCGTATACCAGCGGCTTATAGAGAGGATTTTCTGAAGTCACCTAGAATATCATACTATATATTTGATTTCACCTATAAAGCTGATCCACCATGACACCTTTCATCTGGATGATTACAACATGTGAAGTCAAAACCATTGATTTTAAAAAACGATTTGTTGTTAAAATGCGTTTCTGATATTAAAAATATGTCAATGAAGTTTAAGTTTATAAAAGTTTCTACTTCTGCTATATGATTGGAATGTCCATTAGCATTCCATATTGCAATTCTTAAATTAATTTTGTTAATTTAGGCATTAACAACGTTATCATATTTATGAGATTTCCTAACATAGCTTCGATCCTCTCTATTGAGCTATTGCTTACATTATTAGAGTTACCATTCTTTAAAATTTCAGAGTAGGACAAATTTAGTTGGTGGGCTGTAGACGATTGGTTAGCATTTGCGTTTGTAGAATTGTAATTGTTAAATTGAGGAAAGTCGTTTGGATTTACTGAAAAGTGTGTAGTCTGGTTATTGTTATTGTTTAAGTTTCGATCACAAAATCATTTTGAAATTAATTGTTTGTTAACTTGACAGCCTCGATAATTGGCCGTATGATTTTTCAGGCAATTAATATAACGAGCGGGAGTATTGGAATTTTTACTACATTCTGCAGTAGGATGATTTAAACCGCACTTGGCACAGCTGAATGGCCTGTTACAATATGTTTTTGTATGACCAAATAGTTGACATCGGTGACATTGAACTATTCCAGTTGTCTTTCTTGGCGCCTCTACAGTGACAATTGCATTGTTTATAAATTTAATACAAAAAAATTTCCTAATTGTTTGGATGGGGATCCATTTCAACAAAGAACATAGGCCTACTTGTTACATTTGTGATGTTACGTACTTAGTGACCTAACAAGATTAGAGTAGAGTCGAATGATGCAATCCTTTAATAACAACTCTATAAGACCGCTCTTGTTTGAGCTGATAGGTATGAAAACCTATATTGTGATTCTGAAAATACTTAACTATTTTTCTATATGATTCTATATTTCTAATCATGAGCCTAATGTGATTATTTTTTAAGGATTTATAACTAAAATCTATCTTAGGTATAATATTAGATATATTGCTTATCATTTTATCAATATTAATTACATAAGGAATGTATATTTATGGAGGTTTAGGTGTTGTTGTTTGTGTGTTGTCATCAGTATCATCAGTTTGTAGGATAGAAAACTTGTTGCTGGTTGAGGGTAAATCATCGTTTTTAAACGTTGACCTTTTGTTATCCCTTGATTTACTGCTTGCTTCAGCTTCATCAGCATCAGCATCCATGTTGTTGCTTTAAAAATAGCAGTTGTTGTTTTTAATCTTTTTTTTTAATCTTACGATTGATTCTGTGTGTTGTTTGAAATATAACAACAACTATTTAACACAGTATATATATATATATATTTTTTTTTTAATAATTTTGAATTTCATTTTCGTAAAGAGCTAAACACGTTTATTCACTATGACTAGATGACTGAATACAGAGGAAACCATTTAAGCATTGTGAACAAGGCTTTTGTGGGGGTGATGCGTAGAGCACCAGTGATACGAATAGCGGCAGACCTCAAGAAGTCTGACATTGTGCAGTTTATTTAGGGCAGTCCACCAGAAAGCAAGACCGCATAGGAGGTTGGGTTCGATAACTGCACAATAGTTCCAGCGCATGATCTTTGGGCGGAGACCCCATCTTTATCCAACTGCTCTACTCCAGCAGTAAGCAGCACAGGCCACTTTACGCGCCCTTGCAGCCAAATTCGACCCCCAATTGATTTTAGAATCGAAGATCAGGCTAGATATTTAACCTCGAGACTCAACGTGAATCTGGTCCCGCATATACAGGGGTGGGCGCAAGTCAGTACCTTGTATCTCCTAGTCTTGGATGGTCCAAAATCTCTTCACCAGTCCAGAACAATCGACAGCGCTAAGTTCAGCCTGTCAGGCAGCGTCTATGGATATATTACCGACGCAGCAATGGCAATGTCGTCAGCGTAAGCTATGGTGTTATTACCAGACGATTCGAGTCTTTTCAAGAGTGAGTTGACTGCAAATTACAGAGAAGTGGAGATAGAACACAGCCATGCGGTGTACCTCTACAGACAATTCTCTGACAATGTGTAGCTCCCACTGTGGAGGTTACTATTCTCGACCTAAGGTTGAGCTCAATAAACCTGACCAGATTCTGTTCCAGGTTGGGAGAGTTAAGAGCTCTAACTATAGCGTCCGGGTTAACGTTATTGAATGCACCCTCAATGTCAAGAAAAATGGCCAGAGTGTATTCTATAACGTGAATGGAATTCTCCAATCGAGATATAAGAGAGTGTAATGCAGTCTCCACTGATTTACCCCTCGTGTAGGCTTGTTGGGATGAGGATAGAAGCGCTGGATCGATGGAGGCCCTAATGTGAGCAGCAAGGACTCTTTCCAGTGTCTTCAGAAGAAAGGAACAATGACTAATTGGTCTGTAGTCATTTGACTTAATGTGGGACGGTTTCCCAGGCTTGGGAATAAAAATCACCCTAGATATTCTCCAGCTCCAACGGATATAAAGGAGCCTAAGACTAGCGTTGTAGATGGCAAACAGCCAAGGAAGAATAACTTCTTCCCCATTTCGGATGTCACCCTGAATGATACCGTACGGTCCTGGGGACTTGAATGGTTTAAAGGATCTTATAGCCCACTGCACTTGACTTGGAGTAAGTAATTCATTAGGGGGGAGGAATTTAAAGACGGTGGTTCCATAATCTTATAAAGAGCTTGACTTTCAAGAGTAACACTCCCCTGAAAGTGAATGTCGAGGAGAAGTCCAAGCGTCCTTGAACTGGCCTCAATCCAGCTGCCGTCAGGCCGTTGGATGCTTTCGAAAGACCTATGTGTGGAACTTAGTATTTTGCGGAGACGACTAGTTTTGGCAGTAGTTTCTCCATGATGTCTTCTTCGCCCGCCTTACGGCGTATTTGAGCTCCCTTTTTTGGTCTTATAAAGTGCCCAATCACCGGTGGCTTTAGCCCTATTGAGAAGTTTGCCATTGGATCGACAGAGATTCTCAATCTTGTGGTTCCACCAGGACTCTTATGGCTTGCCCCTGTGGATAGAGGGATTGACGGAAGATACGACCGCCGACTTAAGTGCCGCGGTCAGTGTGTCCGCAGCCCAGTCCATATTGATGCGGGTGGCGATGGTCGGGGGCTCACGGGAAGGCAGTCACGTAATTTCTCCCTAAAAATGGCCCAATTATACTTTTTCTTACTGACCGGAAGGGTCTCCCTATGTGAAGACTCTACAATGTGGATGTTAAAGGTAACGTATCTATGATAAGAAAAGGTGCATTTCCGAGATACATACCCATCTCTAAGATAGTCGGAGTTGGTCAAGGTGATGTCCACCACTTCCCTTCTGTTTACAGTAAGAAAGGTTGGTTCGTCATCCCGATTCTCTATAGCTAACTTATTACTAATAATAAAGTCAAGAAGGCACTCACCATGTTAGTTGATACTGGAACGTCGCCATATCGTATGGTGGGAGTTTCGGAATGTTGCAGATTAATTTGGATGGCTCTCAGTATCGGCATGAGAATCAACCATTGTCGCATCGGCATCCTCTTCGCCCGATAACGGAGAGATTACATCCGCGTCAATATTAATACTGTCGAAGAATTTTCCAACCAGCTCTGAGTTGGATATTTTGCCTATCGAGGAGCTTTGTGAGGAGTGGCTGCACACACTCCTGCATTCGACATCCTCGACAGCAGGGTTTGAGTCGTGAGACTCTGAGACGGGGTCAAGAGAGGTGGGGTGCGATGAACCTTGGATTGTAGACCCTGAGCTCAATTGAGCCGAAGCCATAGTTTATCACGCCCCCTGGGCGTTGATGAGAGGGAGAAATTCCTCATTCGGAGTGATAGAGGTGATCGCGGTAGTTACCCCACTGGTCAGAAACCTTGGCCGCCCTCCAATTATCGGTGGGAAGGTCTTTGTTGCTGGCCTTGAGGATCCTCAAGATAGCTTCGGGGTCCGATGATCCGGTGGGGATTCTATCTCTTATGATCGCGGGTGATGGGGAATTTTATCAGGAGGGACGGTATTAAGGCTGGCTACCGGCCAAATTTTACCGATCCTACTGTTTTTCGTCTTGTAGAGCTCCATAAAATGGAGGTCGGAACGGGCAACCAGATTAATATGTCCCTGGAACCACCCTGCGTCGCGACAGTTGGGTGAGAGATCCGGATTTAAGTCCATGACCTCGAGGAGGGAGCGTTTCAACACCTTCCACCTAGTGGGAGCGATGGATCGGCCGGGATTTTCCCGATCAAGGACTGCCCAGATAAGGCTATCTTTTACCACCTCGTTGGGTGGATAGGCTGCGCGGATTGCGTGGACGAGCGAGCCCTCGAAGAGGGTATTTTGGGGTTGACCACTTTGATGCACTTGGGAGGCTGAGAGGGAGCGTTAAGCCCGGCTGATCGTTGCCTCGTGGCAGGTCAGTTTAGTGGACCTTAGCCCACGCTAAACGACCCCTGCGTCTTCCGACAGAAGAGCTGGATTGACAGAGCCTATTCTGGCAATTATTCACATAGTCCACCTGTGGGTTGTATACGACCTGATGCTTGCACTCGTGGTGTTCTTGACACCAATGTCTTGACGGCCTCTGAAGAGCGCATGGGTGTATTCAGAGCAGATCTGGAGGTGGATGGCGCTTCGGGTGAAGCTACGGCAATCAAGGCGGAAGATGTGGCGACACTAGGGACCAGCTGGTTCCTTGAGCGCCAAGCGGAGTGTTGTCGAAGTCGTTGGAACTTTGACACCTCTACAGGCGGGGACAACTGGTATTTAGCAGGGCCTGCTTTGAAAGTATTTTGCGTCCATTGGCGAGAGCGGAAGTTTTGGGTTTTTGATTTTGTTCGTTAGTTTGTGTATTGTTCATGTTTAATAGAGTCCCCACTCAAAACCGCTATCCCTGCCCTCGATGTGTAGTTTCCCATAAATGGTCCCGTGGTTATCTATGGAAGCAGGAAGGCCACGCTTCCAGCTCTTAAGGGGAGAGGTGCTCAGAGCCAGACCGGGTACTAATCGGGAGTCCTCTCAACCGAACCTACACCACCAACTTAACGGCGACGGACAAGGATTGTATTTGGAGGCTTGAAATGGTTTTAACGGGGTGAAGGCGGAGGCGGTGCGGGGTCCGACGGTTCGAAAAGATCAAGCATGACATCGATCCAAAACAGAGTTTTCCCACGATATTAGAGTAACCTTTACTAGGTCCATAAAAAAATATTTCTTCGTGACTTCCTCTCAGCAGACGAAAACTGTGAGGGTAAAATAAAATTGACATGAAAGTTTCTCGTTTGGAGTCAACTTTAAACTGTAAGTCCCGCCACTCATGCATAAAATGAACACACTAGGTCCATAATCCTGACTGAAGGGTTGTAATGACTAATTATGTATGTATAATCTATGTTCTTAAAATCACAATACGAGGTCAATCAAGATATTGGACGTTGAATGGAAGTGTGTAGGTGTTGACACATTTACAGTATTGAGATGAAGTGAAAGCATTGGTCCAATAAGCGGATTATCAAGTAGAAGGTTATTATTAAAGTTAGCTATGATAACTAGGTCGTCCTGATGAGTGGCAATATCCTCAAGAATGGATATAAAAGGTTAAAAATTCAAACTAGAATTCGGTTTATATACACAACCTAGAAGAAGCTTCTGTTTATAGCTAGATAAATTCACTTCCAATATTGGTTAATAATTTTTCCTTGGAAGGTATAAAATCGCGACTCCACCGCCCCTAGCCCTGATTTCAATACCATTAACTCAGATTCTCCTATCTGACCGGAAAAGCTTAAAGCCCTGTAAATTAAAAACTGGATCCTGAACATCTACGTGAAACAAAGTTTCAGAAACGCAAATAATGCCAATGTCCGCTGACATAAATAAATACCTAAATTCGTCAATTTTATTAATTAAGCTCTGTGCAGTTATGTGGACAATATTGAGACCTCCTCTTTGTTTAGTCTTATCACACAGTTTCTGGAATTAGAACAACGAGAGTTCATGACATCGTATGAAACTTTTGGCAATGCTATTAATAATTATTTTTATATTCTTATTTACTAAATTTATTTTATTCTGCGGCTGTCGTATTTGTCCTTATTTCAGTCTGAATATGTACAGTCTGAATAGGTACCTTTGATTACCAAAACTTACTTGGGCACACATAGCGACCCGTTGTCACGTCACAGATAAGCCGGAGTCCCTGTACTGCTTAAATTTCATTAAATTCATCTAAGAAGTTAATGAGCGCAGGGACTACACACTAAAGCACGATTAGCCTATGCTGGAAACCATCCTAAAGTTTAATAAATGAAGTTATATTCTTACTATAAATTGATGATAACTCCGAAGTTATATCCTTTTAAACTGACAAATAAGGGAAAGCCAAATAGCCTAAATATGCAACTCGCAAGCGGTAAACCCAGGCAAGTGATTAGTATCCATTGAGCAGCTGTTTAAATGACCATCACCTCCTCCTGAAACACTCTGCAATGATCCAGCAGTAGGAGGCAAATATTCAGGTCGAGTTTACCTGACAGTGTATACAAGCACCGGTGATATGAATAGCTGCAGATCTTCTGACCCTGTAAAGAAATTTGAGGTTACTATTCTCGGCATAAGGATTAGGTCAGTAAACTTAACCAGATTCTGTCCCAGAGTAACAGAATTAAGAGCATTTACTATATTGTCTGGATTAACGTTATTAAATACACTCTCAATGTCGAGGAAGACAGCCAGAGTGTATTTATTAATAAGCAAAGATTTTTCCACCTGTAAGATGAGGGAGTGTAGTGCGATTTCCACTGATTTGCTCCTAGTATAGACCTGTTGGGATACCGCCAAAAATGGTGGGTCAATCGAGGTCATGAACATCGAGGACCCTTTTCAATGCTTTTTACAGAAAGGAACAGAGGCTAATTGGTCTATAGTCCTTAGATTTAGTGTGGGATGGTTTCCTCGCTTTTGGAATAAAAATCACCTTAGGCAGTCTCTAACTCCAAGGCATGAAGATTTAGCATTATAAGTGACAAGCAGCCAATGAAGGATTAGTCCCGTACTGAATGTCGCCTGAAATGATAGCTTCCGGCCCTGGCGACTTGAATAGTTCAAAGTATCTAATAGCCCACTTTGAGGGAGAATAATATCCAGACGGAGGTTCATTAATCTGATAGAGAGCTTGTCCCCAACCATTAGTTTCCATAAGGAGCGAAATCCGAGCTAATCAAATCAATGTCCAGCACTTCTCTAGTGGTAAATTAATTTTTAGCAAAAATAAAATTAAAGAGGCACTCAACACGTTCGTTTGTACCGGAACTGCCCATATCACATGGTGAGAGTTGGCGTCGATTCCTATAATGACCCCATGGATCCCATGTTGACGCGCGTCCGTTACCAATTCACTTATGGGCTCTTGCGTGGGTTAGAGACCATAGACATGGGTGAAATACGTCGATGTGGTTCAGAAGGCCCTCGAGTTTAGCTCGATGACTATGGTGGTAGTGTCCTTGTCGCTATATCTGGGGAGGAGAAAAACAGTAATATAGTATTGACCATGACTAGGCCTCTCCTAGCAGCGCTATAACCATTGGCATTAAGTCCAAAAAATTCTGCCCTACATCCACTGCTAGGCGGTGACTGGATGACTCTGCATCAGCCGGAGAAGCAAGCACCGTCGAGTCGGCGTCCTCTTCGTCTGATAACAGAGAGGTTTCGCCCGCATCTACATCTATCTTATTGAAGAGCTGGTTCTGGGAGGTGGCATTCGATGCCCTTGGTAGCTAGGTTGGAGTTGGAAAGAACTGGCGAAGGCTCAGACGCCCCAGCTGGGGGTTGCGAAGCCACCTGAGAGTCGGATTTATAAATCATCGCCTCACGGTCATCACCCCATTGGTCGGCAACTTTGGCTTACAGGTGGGTAGGCCTGAGGGTCTCCAAAATGGACGGTTTGGCCGGGATTCTGGCTCTAGAACAGGGGCTCGAAGGGCTCGCTCCACCAACTTCATTCAAAAGAAGTGATGGTGCACTCCTGTCGCCCTGGCAAGGCTCTCCTCAATCACCTCACTGAGAGACTTGAAGGGTCTACTGCTTTCGGGCCGCTCAAGGTGCGTAGGTTGGCGACGTCTCAAAGTCTTCGTTAGGGCTCGGAGATCTATCACTTTAGGATGTTCGGGACAAAGCCTTCATGCTGACAGAAGAGTGCATACATGCCTTGGCAGCAGATCTCAAAGTAGAAGTTCCCTCGGATGCAAATGCGGCATCTACAGGAGAGTGTGGGGCTGCGGCACTAGGGGATAATTTCGAACCTATCAACACGTCGGGAGGATAGCGATATGTTTTTATTATATTAATTTTATTAATATTGATTGACGGCAGTAGAATCTGCACTCTGACGGTACTAATACGACCGATATGAGAATGTTATTTCCGTCAGTTCACTGATGTGGATCTGAAATAGATGCGGAGTATGTTTTCGCCGTAGACTAGGGCGTAGTGTGTTAGCTTACTAGTCGAGGGCTCTACCAAGTAATGACTTTTTACAGAAAAAAAATATAGAGAAAAATTAATTAAAATTATTAATTATAGCAAAATAGTAATGTAATGTTATAAACACATAGACACCAGATAACAGAAAGCTGCCAAATGTGGAATACATGCGTTTAAATGAAGACGATTATATTGACGGCAGAACAGTAAAATCTAAAACAACAACCTGAGCTGTTTCTGCCCAACTTATAATATTTTTTATTTTTGTGAGCAGCTAAAAGCAAATTAGTATGCCAATACAACATAAAATAATAATTAAATAACATTCGTACAATCGGAAAATAAAAAACAATATATGTATTTATAAGAAGTAAAACTGAACTATAAAAGGTTTATTAATCATATCTTGTATGCGAATTCGTTTGATAAGCCAGTTAACCAAAAATATTTTTTATGAATACAATAATCAATTTATAAAAGAAATAGTTTCTCGGGATACGGAAATTAATTTAATATTTTTTTAAATTTTAGTCAAAATACGTAGTCCACTATTAAAGCTTCATGAATTGTATATATGAATATACATATTTTTATTTATATATATGATTTCATTTTTGCGTATTTAAAAAATTCAATAGTGACAACACTGAAAAATACATTTTCTTTAAAAAAAACGTGTGTTCATAATTTAAATTGTTGTTTATTGTTTTGATGTTTTATCAGCTGTTTTTTCTACTCTGCTTTCAAGGAATTTAATACGACAGAAAAAATATATGGCAGTATTTTCTGTCGAACTGCCTAGCTGCTGTCTGTCATCTATGCGTTTATACCTTAAGTTTGTGGAGATGAAGAGAATACAACAATCTAATCTTGGTATAGCTCTCTGTTGGGAGCCATATTCAGTCTCTCTTATGGTTTATTGATGTATTACTCTCACTGAGAGATCTATATCCATCCTCGCGTTCCTAATACTTAAAATGTGCTACAAATTATCCTATGCTTTGCACCACATATTTATGTGTAGAATTGTCGTTTTTCAGCAAGAAATATTGATCGTAATGACGGTTTATGTACTTTAATCCTAATGCACTAACACTACCAGAAGTCCAAGCCCCCTAATGTTTTAATTGATTTATTGCTTATATTAGCATTCAGCTATATGACTTTTTTCATACCACAAAATAACTGCAAGAGAAGGCCTATTTCATATCCACTTGCAAATTTCTCGCATTGCACTATAAGTAAAATGAGTATATTTTCTGTCCGAAATATGAATAAGAAAATCGGTGTACTATCCATACGGGTGTTTTTGATTTGTGCTGTACTAAAGGAAAGCATGAAGATGGCGGTCCTACACTGTTTAGATCCAGACGGCAGTATTTCACCTTCGAATTGGAGATTGGTGGAAGGTATCGGAGAGTTACCAACACACAATTGAAATGCTGTAAAATATAAGAAGCACCACAGATAGCGTCGTGCAACCATTGTAGTCAATCAGGAATCCCTGGGGTACATAGCCAATTCAAATAGTTTAGTGGTCTTTGGATTTGGGCATATCTTCCACGCAATGGAGTCCGGTGGTAATGCCCCTCTGAGGGACTTTACGCTTTACGAACACGTGCGCGAAAAAGACTAGGAAATGAAGAATGATGAAGACCTTTCAAAATTTGATCCCGAGGCAGTCCTTTTTCTTTCAAGCGATCGGTAATGGCATCAGTCTTTGGAATGCTGTCCGAGCTTCTAGATGAGACTGATCAGGAAGAAGATGACCTAGACATAACAATGGAGGAGAGGAAGATGGATGAAACAAACTATACCGGTTGTACTACTTCTGCGGCTGACAAACAGAGAAGACGTCTCCCTAATCCAAGCACTAAGGCCTATGGCCAGTAAAGTTTGCGGATTAGGGTACAAAAATTAGAAGCTTGTTTATGCCAAAAGTGTACGTAGGCCAGGAACTGTATTTATAAAAAAATAACTTAATAAGTGTCATATTCCTTTCCACAACGAACTATAATAATGATGTTACTACAATAACGGCGGAGATCAATGGCACTGCCTTTACTGATTACAGGTTTTTAGAATTCTTTCTCGATAGGGGGAATAATATTATAAGGGTGATTAGAAATCCTAGAAACATGAATTGGAATCACCAGGACACTATACTTCAATTACATATATCTGTGAAGGCAATCCAGTTGGCAATAGATGGATTTAAACCGTTTAAATCACCGAGACCAGACGGAATATATTCTGCCCTTTTACAACGTCTGCAACTGCATTCTATCGAACTACTAAGAGATGTTTCTTGCCAGTATTCGGATGAACCACTTAACATCGAAATAGTCTTCATACTGAAGGCAGGAAGAAATTCCTATACCACCCCTAAGAACTTTAGAAGCATAAGCGTCCTCCCCTTCCTGCTGAAGACCATGGAGAGATTCATTGATGTTAATCTCCGTCAGATCCTAGATGAAAATCTCCTGTCCAAGGAACAGCACGCTTAAATTAACGGAAGGTCTGGTGTAATTAATACGATAGCAAGATCGCTAGAACGAAAGTTGTATGTTCTGATTGTATTCGTGAATAATGAGGGAGCCTTCAACAATGTGGAACTAGGCGCTATGTCCGGCGTACTGATAAGATAGGGATTGGACACTATGGTGAACTAGATATCTAAACTACTCTGTGTGAAAAAGATCTATCCAGCTCTAGGGAGCTGACACATTCCCAGAAGTATAGGGAGGGTAACTCCACAGGAGATTCAGGGCAAAGTATCACTCTGTTATGAAATCTGAATGAGCTACTGGTAATACTGGAACAGGATTAGGTTGTTCTCACAATTTTGGACAGATTTTTCGTTACTATTAGAGATAAGATGTCCTGAAGAACGTGATCAATTTTGTCTTGACCTACGGATGCCTACTATCGTGGGAATATCCGGTAGGACAACTAATTTGAATCTGAAAAGGCAGTTGCAAAGGTCTGTATAGTTCTTAGTAATACCTTGAAGGCCACACCTGCGTTAGAATTGAAGATAATGTATTGCCTTCTACCGCGTGATATCTATTGTAGGAGCATAGCGGTTACGATTAGTAAGTGCCTTTGGGTGATTGGACAAGGGCATGGACCTAATACTGGTCACGCAAATATCATGAGGGAATTTGAAACTATTGGGAGCAGTGACTACATGACACCACGATACATGTTCTAAATGGGATTCAGAACATCCATTCTGGAAAAATAGGTTTGGAAAAACAGTGCGGGGAATCCCTCTAAGAAACTGCAAGCTTATAATTGATTCCGTCAACAATAGATGTTGAACACGACATATCCGCGTATAAAATCTGGCCAAAGCTGAATGAAAGTCGTAGGATAAGTCTGCTTAACGTCGAAAGAAACATGTTCAGCATGGTTATATGGGTCATTATAATTTTTAACTCACTCTTTCAGTTCTATAATAACTTCCTTAAAGTTCTATCCAACCCTAGTGATATAGCAACAAATCTTGTTTTTTTTTTTTTTTTTTTTTTTTTTTTTTTAAAGTCTATGGAATCCTTACAGACTATAACAATTATATCCTTACAATTATTTCAACAACAAAAAACATTTTAAGAATGGAAAACAAACAATGAAGATTATTAATTAAGTGAGTTTAAGTGTACAATTATATCTTTTTTAATGGCTTCAAAACTTTTGTTAAAATCAATATGTAGGTAGAGATTATTAAAATCATTGCAGATTCTACGAAATGGATCGAAGTTCGCATAGTTAGTTGCGTAATATTTTATATTTATGAAATTAAAATATCTTGTTGGACGAACAGGTACTCTTATGTAAAGTTTTTCCAGAAGAAATTGAGCGTTGATAACACCATTAATCAGCTTAGAAGAAAGACAGCATTTAGCATTATACGACGGCTTTTTAAAGATGGTAATTTAATGATGCTAGGCGTTTTTCATAAGAAGGTAACCTTACATTAGGATCCCATTGTAAACCACGAAGACAAAATAATAAGAACTGTTTTTGAACTGATTCGATTTTTATCAGAATGTACAGCATATTGAGGGTCCCATATTACAGATCCATATTCAAGAATTGGGCGAACCAGTGTGGTAAATAATTGTTTTAGTCACATAAGGGTCAGAAAACTCTTTAGCCCATCGTTTGATAAATCCCAGGATACATGTAGCTTTGCAACAGTTGTTGTAATATGATTTCTGAAGTCCA
Organism: Sarcophaga bullata; assembly: GCA_005959815.1. Lineage (NCBI taxonomy): Eukaryota > Metazoa > Arthropoda > Insecta > Diptera > Sarcophagidae > Sarcophaga > Sarcophaga bullata. Next base: position 164,045 of record QOCX01000398.1, on the reverse strand, counting down.
ATTTACAATCGAAAATTATTCCTAAATCGTTAAAGGTATTAACTTGTTCAAGAACAGCACCATTCATTTTATAAAATCCATTGGTTGGAGATGATCTAGTGAAGCACATATATTTACATTTTCTAACATTCAGCTCCATTAAATTAGTACTACACCAAGATGTTAAATTTGTTAATATCATCTGTATAAGTACTTGCTCCTCAATGTTATTAAATGATAAAAAATTTTGACATCATCTGCATACAATTAATGTGTTTGAGTTTTTGATAACAGAAGGGAATCATTTATAAAAGAGTAAATATGAGCGGCCCAAGATGACTACCCTGTGGTACGCCTGACAGTACATCAATTAAGTTCGATTGTGTGTTCCTGAATTTAACGCACTGCTTTCTGTTTACTAAATACGACTTAATCCAGTTTAGTAATGACGAACTAAAACCAAGTTGATAAAGCTTATGAACGAGTAAGTTATGGTTTACTTTATCAAATGCTTTGCTGAAATCAATATAAATAACATCAGTTTGTTTGCCCGCAATAAGTCCTTCATTTACCAAAGTTGTAAATTCAAGAAGATTTGTGATTGTTATCGAGACTTACAGAAACCATGCTGAGATGCAGATAAGATGGACGATGCTTGAAATGACAGTGTATCACATAAGAGTTTTTCAAATAATTTCGGTATTGTGTTAAGTTTAGCAATTCCTCTATAATTTGAGATATCAGCTTTAGATCCCGATTTAAACAGTGGAATTATAAATGATTGTTTCCAAAAGGAGGGAAAATGGCCCAGTTTAAGTGATTTGTTGAATAAATAGGTTAATGGAATACTCAGTAATTGAGAATGGTGTTTAAAATACTGCTAGGAACCCCATCAGGACCGGCTACATGCGAAAATTTTAATTGTTGTATATAATTGCAAACAGTAGCGTTGGTTAATAAAAGATACATCAAAGTTTTTTACTTCAGGAATATAATTTTGATTATTGGCGTTAAATGTAGATGATGAATATGTAGAAGCAAAAAATTCCGCAAACAAGTTACTTATAACCTTATTATCTGAGGATTCATGACTACCTAAGCTTCATAACAGAAGGAGAAATCTGCTGCTCGACGTTTCGAATTAACAAATTTGTAGAATGATTTAGGATCCCATCTTGAATTGAGTTTTACTTTATTTAAGGTAGATTAATGTAAGCCTTTGGTTGGCGAGGTTGTATTCAGATCTTACTAAGCAGTATTTGGAATAATTTATTATTGACTATCCTTTTTAAAGATTTATACAACTTATTTTTCTTGTTTTTTAATCTTGAAATGTATTTTGTATTCCAAGGTGGACCGTGATTAGAACGTGGTAAACTTTTGGAATACAATCAAACGAAACAATCGTGAAGTAACTGATAAAATTTCGTAATACACTGATCCAAATCATTGCCATAACCATATAAATTCATTTATCCAATCGATTTCAGATAGTTTGAAGATGCAGTTTATTGATTTGTTAAATTGAACAAAGTTTTTCTGTTTTTGAGTTAAATTATTTGCTTGATGGAAAGAATGATGAAAGAAGTTTAGTTTCAAGTGTTCGGATATATTTGTCTTCAGGATTGGAGATAGGCGTATGACGAATAACTGAGAATTCCGATGAATCACTAACAAACACAAGATCTAACATATTATCAAATCCATTAGGAATGGAATTGATTTGAAAAAGACAGCTCTCAAGTAAACAATTAATTATATTTGCATAGGACTCCGAAGAACCAACTGGGAATTAAATAGTTTGAATCTTGACAGCCTTCCATGATTGTATGTGACATATTAAAGTCTCCTATCAATTAGTACTAGATGTGTTGTGTTTACTTTTTCTCAGAAGTGTATCAATCGCATTTAAGTAATCTTCATAGACAGTGAGTGGTGAATTAGGAGGAATGTACACGCAAACAATGAATAAAGATTGATATAATTTTAACTAATACGCATATCAACTCAATATGTTGGAAGTCATGAAGGATAACTTCTTCAGACCGAAGAATTCATTTGAGATGGCAATTAATACTCCGCCTCCAGTTTTTTTTATATTGTATTGCGCACAGCTTTCTCTATCTTTTCTAAAGACATTATATTTAGGGCAAAAAATCTCAGAATTATTAATTCTGCTACTGAGCCAAGTTTCAGTGAATATTATTATATGGTAATTAAATCCAACCTATTACAGTAAATTGAATAATTTCGATTAATAACCCACCTCTAACATTTTGATAAACAATGGAAATTAGTTTTTTTGATTTGTGTCGGCAATGTGAGGAAGACGAGTTTGACCTTCTAACACTGCTATTGTAATTCCTCAAGTTCATAACCGACACAAAATAAACCATGTTTGCTTTAAGTTCACATAAGGCTTATTGATTGCCTTTTTAATTAAAATTAATAATGTTTCGATGTTTAGGCCAAATATTGTAAATGGGAAACTGATTATATGGCGTCAATTGATTAGTTCGTTAGTACTTTTAAATAGTTAGATTATTGATTACTACCGTAGTTGACACCTAGGAGCAAATTCTTCATTCAGTCAGCAACCAGCAATGTAGTAACTTATGCAAGTGATGGTTATCTTTACATTTAAACGGGTATCAGTGGGGGTCTATTACTTGGAATAGTTTATTATTTATCATCAAAACATAAGTTCAAAAATAATATATTTTGTACTTACTTTTCATTCTTTTAATATCTCTATCTACACGATGATATAAAAACATACGTAAATTAAAATATAAATGAGAAATTTTTAGAATATTTCGCTGTTCCTGAACAAAAACTTTTGTATATTTTGCAATTTTTAATGAAGTGTTTATTACACTATAGATATTACAATTTCCAAGTCAAAAATTTAAAAAATGTTTTCATCGAAGTGTTTCGTAGAAGTGGAAGTTGCAAGTGGATCACATACAGTATTGGCAATGATATTAACTACGTTCGCTTTTAAAATTCGGAAATTAATTTCATTGTAATCCAATTGACTATATAAATATATCGGTAAACGATTACTCATTACCCAAACACTTTGATTAGAGAGCTGCTCTTGGTCTACTTTAAGATCATTAGGAAATTGAATAAACCCATTTGTAAAATTTTTTCCATTTTCAAAGAAACGATGAAGGTTATCTCGATTATAATCTTTTTTAGTGTCCCAACAGCCAATATCGTCTTTGTGAACTTGTGTGAAGAACATTACTCCATTTCGTGCAATGCCCGACGTAGATGATTGACCAAATTTACCTCGTTCACCGATAACAACAAAATGTTTGGCAACAGTTTGTGCATCTATAGGCCACAAGTTTTCATCTTTTAATAAGCTTGTAGAGACCATAAATTCCTATAAAAAATGAAAACATTTCTGTATTACTTCGATTTTCATTTACACGTACATACATATGTATTTTGATATATACATACGAGTATGCATATATATATATATAACACATACAAGCATATATATATATACATATAGATAATAATGTATTTCTATGTCATATAATCTTTAAATATTTAAAATAACAATGGTTTTGCCAAATATTTTAATTCAAATTTAATCTTTAATAATGTTGGCTTTTCTATTAAATAACTGAAATATTTTAAGCAGCTTAAAATTATATTTTGTATGAGAATTCGTTTTATGAGCCTGTTAAACGAAAATACTTTTAATAACTACAGTAATAAATTTGTAAAAGGTGTGATTTATCGTGATAAGAAGCTGTTATTAATTGAATTACATATTCTAAAAAAATAATAAAAATATAGATATTCCATTCCATATTATTAAGATATACAAGAAAATAAAAAAATTTAAAAGAGTTTGAGGTTTAGCGACTACGTAACCGTTCTTCCAAATGATCTCCTAAAAAGTCTTTTGGAGTCATATGGGAACTCTGTGCAAGAATATTAAGCCAGTGGGGACTTTGGTAGGCAAATCACATCTTCACATTAGCAGTCGTATGTTTGGGTTCATTGGCATGTTGGAAGTATTAATCATTACAAATTTCCAATTCTCTCAAACTTTTGGTGAATTTGTTCTTTATAATGTTTAAATACTCTCTCCAATTCATTGTTTCCTCAATAAATTTCAACAAACAAAAAAAAATAGTATAATAGTAATACACACACAGATTTATCGATATCATTGATAATATTATATAATATGTTATTCCTAGTACTAAACAACAACTGATATTTTTCAGCAATGCATGCGACGCATACAAAAGTAGAAAGTACACCTACTTTGTCCGTTCTATGCTTCTATGCATTCTATGCGTTTGCTGAGTAACTTGTCACAAACAACTGCACTGATTCTACCTATTTGGCACACGCATGTAACGGAACAACGCATTAACACGTTGACTGCCAACTACGAGATAACTCGTAGATTGCGTTCCTTTCTAGAGAGCCAACTACGAGTTATCTTGTAGTAATATAATGTGAAAAATTAAAAATGGTAATTTTTGGCAAATTTTCTGAAAACTGAAAAAAAGTCAACGTGTTAAATGCATTGTATGGACTTTCGGCTTTATTTATCCTATGCGTTTTGCTCTGTAACTTGTCAGAAATAACTACATTGATTCTACTTTTTATCACACGCATATATCGCAAGAACGCATTGAACTGAATTTCAGCTTTAAGCTGACCTATATTATCCGTTCTATGCGTCTAAGCATTCCATGTGGTTTTATCCGTCCTATGCGTCTATACATTCTATGCTATTTGCTCCGTAACTTGTCACAAAAAACTGTACTGATTGTACTTTTTAAGATAAAACGAGCTCCTATGTGTAATGTCAACATATATAAATTTAAGCCTTAACATATATGATTTAATTGGCAATGTGAACGATCTCGAAAATATATGTTGAAAAAGCTCCAACTCTACTTAAAAAATCAATCAACCATAAACAGACTTTGCTGTATTAACATGTTACAGCATAAAAACTGGATAAGTATAACAAAAATTTAGCTAAACTAAATAATATTATATGTAATAGCGATTGATGGAAGCCATCAAAATCGCATTATTCATCTAATCAGACTCTCAAAGGCAGTCTATAAACTGAAGATTTTCTAACTCATTTTGCTTTTATGCTACAGAACAAAAATTACCAATCAATTAAGTGGTGCATGCCAGACATTACTGATCCATTTTTAGCCTCACCCATTGAACTTTGTGAAATTTTTTGTAAAATTGTTATTTAAAATCTGAAACTTACTAAAGCTCCGGATGAGGATAGAATTACTTATTAACTAGGACTTACATTAAATAATTCTACCGCTTTTGTACATGATATTTTTGCATGAAACTATACTATCAAGTTTTCGAAACTGCATCATAATCTCTTTATTTATTTATAATCTTAATCGATTTGCAAAATCTTTAACACCGTGTTGATAAACAGTATAAAAGGTTGGCTTAAAGAAACAAAACAAGACATTTAAGGTCCTACTTTATATTAATGACATTGTCATTTTAGCAAACAATGTGTTGCGCCATAATTCCATCATATTTTATTTATTTTTGTATTGAATAACTTTGTATTGAATCAAATAATAATGAATTTAATAAACATAAATTAATACCACCCTAATGTTAAGTAGATCTAAGGTTATGGAATACATAGAATAAGATTATTGAATACACTCAGGTCTCGTTTTATACGTATATTTTATGCGAATTCAAATTTATGCGATTTTAAATAAAAATTTGTTTAGGTTTTTTATAGATCTTAAAATGTTATGATACTTTTCAAACTTTTGCATTATTTTTATATTAATCCAAGTTTGCACCATTGATACAATCACTGATTCCGAAGAAAGTTTTGTACAATCTAATACAAAACCAATTGGTGATATCCTTACCAAAGTTAATGATTTACAAAATCTTATTGTTAGTGTGGACCCAGATACCGAGAGAGCACTGAAGATTCAAAGCGGATTAACTGGTCTGTTTCCCGGATATCATAAGTTGCATATTCAACTTAAAAACCTAAAGTCACAAAGTTTAAATACTGACTTCATATCATACAATAAAAGAAACAATTAAACTTTCTAAAAATTTGTTGACCTAGTCTCCTACATATGAGTGCACTACCTAATAGGTATATAATGCTAAAAGTGATGTCGAACCCATTCAAAGCGATGCAGAATGATTGATCGTACATAAATAATTATAGACTTCAATTTATTTATTATTTTTTGGTTCATTTTGTTTTTTTTCTGTAAATAATGAATTAATATTTTCTTTTTGTTAATTTTTTTTAGAAGTTTTTCTTTTTATGGTTTAAGAAAATGAAATAAATATTACTTTTACACGAATTTACTTTGATTTTTCAATTAAAATTTGAATTTATGCGGTTTTTCAGGATTTTGGAATGAATCATTAATTTTTATATGAAGTTAGGGTATCGTTTTATGCGAATTCAATTATGTGATTTTTTTGGAATGCACCTATAGCATAAAACGAGACCTGAGTGTATATAGAATAAGATTATTGAATGCATAGAGTAAGATAAGTAGATAGCAACGGAGTTGCTGAATTCCCTTTAAATGTTAACTGTTAGAATTAAGTAAAAATATATTGGGATTAAGAAATTATTATTGAAATAAAAAATTAGTTGAATATCACAAGCCATCCAGCACGGTGCTTCAATTCGAAACAATTTGGTCTTGTATATTCTCACAATGTCCGGTTTAAGTTAAAATTATAAATTATTTAAATATTAACAAAATCGTTAAAAAAATTTTAAAAGAAAAAATATTTTGGCGCTTAGCAGGGCCTAGTGAAAATCAGTAAAAATAAAAAATTGATAATTTATTTTAATTTAGATCAAAACCCCCAAATTGTTAAGTTAATTCGAGTGAAAGTGTGCAGGAGTTATAACATTTTATAAGTTAATTAAAATTTAAAACTCATTAAAAAATATATACTGTGGACAGCAAACGTCTTAGTACGGAAATATAGTATTCTAGCAATTTCGTGATTTTTAGCCAAAATTTTGTATAAAAATTTAATTTTTATTATTTATTTTATTTCCTTTTGTTTTGTGAAAAATATAAAAAATTTGTTTATTTTATAATAGAACAGAATAAATTAATGAAATAAATATAAAACTATAAATTTTTATACAAACTTTTGGCTAAAATATATTGCTGTACTAAGACTTTTGCTGGCCATTGTATATATATTATATATATATAACAATATACATACATATATAAACTAAATAATAAAATAAACATAACATTCCAAAATACAGGGTTGTCATTATATAAATAGAACAGGGAAAATGGAACAATAAAAACAAAATCATCATAAAAAAAATACAAAACAAATAAAAGAAAATTTAAAACAGTGCAACACTAAAAATACAGTACAATATAAATATCATAAAGGAACTACACTGAGCATATCAACACACTACACAAGCAAAACACATCACATTGTTGGACGACTTCAAGAGTCCTACAATCCAGGAAAGGAATTCTGCACAGATGCTCCGATATATTTTATTTTTGTGTTATATATTTGTATTTTTTCTTTTTCTTTAAATTTGTAATTTAATCAAAATTAAGAAATTTTTTTGTAAATTAAACAAAAAAGATTGCTAACCGCTTTAAAATCCCTTAAAAGCAGAACACATTTGAAAAATTTTCGATTATTATATTTATTTATTATTTCATATATTTACAATATTTCTATAAATATTGTTATTTATGAAATTGAAGAAAATCCACCCTTATTTAGTGAAGTATGTTGCAATTGTTTATATTATTATTGTACATTTACACTAATAATTTGATTGCAATATTCATATCGTTACAATTATTTCAACACAAAAAACATGTTAAAGAAAAGAAAAACAAACAATGAAGATTTTTAATTGAGTTTAATTGTTAAATTATAGCTTTTTCAATGGATTCATAATCTTTTTTAAAATCTATATGAAGGTAGAGATTATTAAAGTCATTACAGATTCTACGAAATGGATCGAAGTTCGCATAGTTAGTTGCGTAATATTTTATATTTATGAAATTATAGTATCTTGTTGGACGAACAGGTACTCCTATGTAAAGTTTTTCCAGAAGAAATTGAGAGTTGATAACACCATTAATCAGCTTCAGGAGAAAGACAACATTTAGCATTTTACGATGGCTTTTTAAAGATGGCAATTTAATGGGTGCTAGGCGTTTTTCATAAGAAGGTAACCTTACATTAGCATCCCATTCCAAACCACGAAGACAAAATAATAAGAACTGTCTTTGAACTGACATATTAAAGTCTCCTATTAATAGTACTACATCTGTCGTGTTTAGTTTTCTTAGAAGTGTATCAATCGCATTTACGTAATCTTCATTGACAGTGAGTGGTGAATTAAATTTTAACTGATACGCATAACTACTCAATATGTAGGAAGTCATTAAGGATAACTTCTTCAGACGAGAATTCATTTGAGATGGCAATTAATACACCGCCTCCAGTTTTTTATATTGTATTGCACACAGCTTTCTCTATTTTTCCTAAAGACATTGTATTTAGGGCAAAAAATCTCAGAATTATTAATCTTGCTACTGAGCCAAGTTTCAGTGAATAAATTGGAGATAATTTCGAGTTAATACCTCTAACATTCTGATAAACAATGGAAATTAGTTTTTTGATTTATGTCAGCAATGTAAGGAAGACGAGCAATATTTCTTTCACTGAAAATAAATTCACGAACTAATGCATTTTTAGGCCAAATTCCGGATTAACGATTTGATGGAACAGATTTTCAGGAACAATAATTTTAAATGTAGCAAATATTGTTTTTTAGGGGAAATAGTTCGCAACTCCTTTGGATGATTTTCAGCAGTAGCATTTTGATTATGATTATTCACAGCAGAAGCATTTTGCATTAAGATTATGGAACAGGAGATGTAGCATCGAGATTGATTAAACGAGCAGAGTTGACAGGACCAGGCAATACATATACATACAATACAATAGCCCCATCACTCATGTTCAAATGTCACGTAAAAACGTGAGAGAATTCTGTTTTATACAGATCGTCCCGTTTTGCTAATGAGAGAGAACGTTTCGGTAAGCGTTTACATTGCTTTTCATATGGTAAAAAGAGAACGTTTTTTATGGTACGTTACGTTACGTGTGGCAAACTGGCACTTAAGGCTACGTACGTTTCGATTTTACATTTCTTACGCTTGAGTAACTATCCCTTTTGTTAGTTATTGTTTTATTTAGAACAAAAGATAAAAGACGTATAAGCAAAAAACACAGAGCAGCAAACAGAGCAAACACACAACATTCTATTTAATTAAGAACTTAAGTGTTCGTACTCGAATCATACTTAATTTGTGACTCTATATATATGAAAGTACCAAAAAGCAGAATTCGTATCACTTCGTCACTAAAAAAACATACATATTAATTATTTATTTTGTTAAAATTGTTTTGGGAGCACAATAAAAACATAACAAAAAATATTTATTTCTTATAAAATAATTTTTTTATTATGTATTATTTTAATTAAAAATTAAAAATTTCAGTATATGCATGCAACAATTTAAAAGATTTATATAAATAAACATGAAAGCACCCAAGAGGACATTTAAGCCCCAATGTAACTCTGCATGCAATAGCCCCATCACTCATGTTCAAATGTTATGCTGTGGGTCAAATGTCACATAAAAACATGAAAGAATTCTGTTTTATACAGTACAAATTACAACCAGATAAGATAATTATGACGTTTAAAAAACGCTGATAGCAGCCGCTTAAACTTTTATGTAGAGGGAGAAAAAATGTTGCAATGTCTTGCAAAGCAAATGTGTTAGAAGCAACAAATATGCAGAGCAAATATTGGCGGTTAACGTAGAAAAGTCAAATGTAAATAAACATTTATTTTGTGTTAAAAAGGGGAAAATTTTGAATATATTTTAATTTCTTCAATGAAATATATATATATATATATATATAATATAGTTTCTTGTGAAAAAGGTACTTAAGAAGCTAAATATTACAAGATCAAAATAAGACATATAGCTCGTAAAATTTTTTTTGCTGAAAATTGCCAATGTTTTTAATTTCTTGAACGAAAAATTATAATTAATTATTTTTATTAGTTCCTATTATTGTTTATTAATAGTTTCACTTAAAAATTATATTTTTTATTAACACGCGCAATATAAAAAATAAACAAAATAGACAGACAATCCGAGAGAGAGAGAGAAATACTTTTTGGTAACATTTGCTGTCTCTTTCTCATCACAGGATTAACTGTTAAATTCCGTTTCCTATCTGTTTGTAATCTGTGTTATACAGATCCGTTTTGCCAACGAGAGAACGTTTCGGTCACAGCTAACCAGTAAGGAAACGGAATTTTGACAGTTACTGGCGAAGTGTTAAAGGGATACTAAAAAGTATTTCTGTCTCTCTCTCATTTCTCTGTTTTGTTTTATTTATGTTTTTTTAAGCTTTGGGTGGGTTTTTTATATTGGCGCGTGTTAATAAAAAATGTAATTTTTTGTTAAACTATTAAAAAATTAATAATAATAATAAATAACTTTTCACTTTTTCGTTCAATAAATTAAAAAATATTGGCAAATTTCAGCAAGAAAAATTTTTTATGAGCTGTATGTCTTATTTTGATCTTGCAATATTGAGCTTCTTAATTACCTTTTGCACAAAAAAACTATATTCATTGTGACCGAAAATCACCCCACATTTCGATTAATATTTAAGCATTAACTAAATTTTAAATTTTTATTGAAGAAATTAAAAATATTCAAAATTTACTCTTTTTTCACACAAAAAAAAAGTTTATTTACATTTAATTTTTCTACTTTATCCTCCAGTTTTCACTTTGTATATCTGTTGCTTCTAACACATTTGCTTCGCAAAAGATATAACATTTTCTTTCTCACTCTAATTTCGGCCGCAAGGACGCAAAGGCTGCTGCTATGAGCGTTTTTTAAATGTCATAATTTTCCCTTCTGTGTATTTTGTGGTTTCGGTAAGCGTCTACATTGCTCTCCATATGCTAAAAATAGATCGTTCTTAACGGTACGTTACGTTACGTAACTGTGTGTAACTAACACTTAAGACTATAAATCAGGGTCACCAAATATTTTTTGGTCGTGTATTAATGAGTAAAAGAGAGAAAATAAATTAAGAGAATTTATTTATTTACTGTCAAAAAAAAATGTAATAATAAGTAAGTAATAATGTATAATAAGTGAAAATGTAATAGTAAGTAATACACGCTATTTTGATTTTCATTTCATCATTTTTACAAAAATATTGCTTTATGTCTACAAAAAAGCTGGTCCTTTTCCTTATCATTTAAATGTCTTAAAATATCATTTGTGAACATATAAGACATTGGATGTTAATAAAAGCATTTTTAAAATATTTAACATTTAAAATATTTTTTGAGTGTAATCTGAAAAAAAATGTCAGCATCCGCTAACATATACACTCGCCGCAGTCTGATCGATGACTAAATAAAAAAGCATAAACAATGTGTTTAAATTCTCTCTGCACAATTGTACTATGAAATGGTAATCCCTGCTGTAAATTTTGATGAATGATTCGAATCACTCGAATTATTTATAAGTACTATAAGCTCCAATATCCCCCTGAGACCGAACATTTTCGGCTTTTTACACACATAGGACACGAGCATCAACAATGTTCGTTAAAAAGAGCGTAAAATTGCATTCAATTGCTTGTCAGCTTCTGAAGAAGAAGGTTTCAATAATACACTCAAACAAATATCACAGTAGGATTCGCTATTTTCCAATGAGGTTCACTAACAACAATGAGAAATGATCTCCATTTTTAGAAGAATATTTGTCAAATTAAATGCGCAATCTTTAGGGATTTGGCGCTATAAATTTTTTCTATATTTTCCACAACATATATATTATTAAGCTACACTTGAAAACATTATGTTACACATAAAAATATTACCAACAATTTTCCTCTGGGTTAACACATGCCTCTCACAAATGCACTCACATTTTTATCATGTTCTCTTTGTGCCGACATCTGATTATAAGTATTTTTTTAAACTTATGAATCTGAATGAGTAGGCATATGAATCAAACATATTTCGAATGTAATGAGTTTGGTGTCAATGTTGTATACGTGTGCACAAAACATTTTGCTAGCTAACCCTTTACTAAATGCAATACTGAATTGTTCTCTTTTCTGTTGTTCTTGATTTTACGAGTACACTGAAATGTGTATTTCTCTTTTATTTAAAGTGTACAACAGCACTTATTGATCTGTGAAGTACCGGAAATATGTTTTGTGTTGTAAGAGCATATTTCACTACTGAAACTAAATTTTCTGTATTGTCAAACGAATTTCAGCAGTGTTTACGTTGAAAAATATGCGTACATAAGTGTTTCTATATAAGGGATTACCATTTCATAGCACAATTGTGCATAGAGAATTCAGGCACATTGCTTATGCTTTAGTTGTCGATCAGACTGCGACGATACTCAAAAGATGTTCGGCTCCCGAGAGCAAAACATTCGGCACTTTCTTGTTATTTTTTCTTTCCAATTTACTGCAAGAAGAAATGCACGCTGTGACACTATGAAGATGACAATATTTTTGTTGTACACTTCACACAACTGTCTTTTAAACTGTTGTACAATGGTTTTAGTGTGCATTAGTTTTTTTGTACTCTATCTTTGCTTCACTCTTATTTGTATTTGCTACTACAAACAATATTCGCTCATAAGAAAAATGCAATACTGTACACTTTTAAGCGTCTTGTGCACACGTCTACAACGTTGTAATCATACTAATTGCAACTTGTACCTATAAATCAATGTTGTAGTGAGTACGAATGAATCAGAGTAGTTAAATTTTAATATTGTTGAGTTACTCATACTCAAAATTTCATAAGTACTTATGAGTAGCGAAAAAACGATTCATTGTTGATCTCAAGTTCCGGTAACCGTTCACACTAGTAACAAAATTAAAATTTCAATAAAAATTGTTCACACTAGTTTCGAAATTCGGTTTATCCTCGATTATTGATAACACAGTGTGTTCACGTCGAAATTTAATTTTGTTTTATTATAACAAATTGACTTAAGGGATTTTACTCGGTAAATTACATATTTTAAAACCCAAGGCTGTGTGTGAAGCGTTTTTATTTTCATTTTCTGAGATCAATTATGTTATTTTTGACTCAATTAACGCCACTTATAAATTGGAATCGTGAATTTCGAATATTGAGTGTCCGAAGAATATCAATTAAATTCTTTAGTCCAAAACAAATGAATACTAATAAATTCAAATATAATTCGACCAATAATTTATAATTTTTGATAATGACTAGTCGGGGCTCTAAACAACAAGATTCCAGAGCGGAAAGCTTGGAGAAATTACTAACGAAGACCATTAAGCACATCGATAAAATTCGATCATTGTAAATAGGACTATTTCATTTAATTCTATGGAGCTCGAATGTCGATTAGATATTTTAAAAACAAATATGGATCAAGCACTGAAGATCCTGTCAGAGGTGGATAATTTCTAGCCCGATATTGATGATAGAGCCGAGCTTGAAGATGTCTGTGTGACCACGAAGAGTTTGTTTATGAGTCTGTTTATGAGTCAGCGTACAAGCGCACCATTCAAGACTCCCAACTAAATTCAGTGGAGAATATTCAGATTACAAGAATTTCATGAGCTTATTTGAGAATCTGGTCTATAATGATCCGACGTTAACGGATATTGAAAAATTCAATCACTTGATCTTATGCTTGTCCGAATCGGCCTTCGGTACAGTGAAGACCTATCAGATCTCTGAAGAGAATTACCCCAAAGCATTGGCAAGCTTAAAAAATTTATAATAATGACTGCTTGATATTTTTCGATAATATTGCGAAACTTTTTGATTTGTCCGAAATTACCAAGTCTTCGGCTATTGCGAAGCATAACTGTTACTGTTTCTGCCATTTATGATTCGTTTTATCAATTGCTAATGACAAGAAACTGATGAATGCCATGTTAATACATCTAGTGATGTCGAAAATGGATCTAATCACCAAATCAAAGTGGGAACAACAGCTTGATTTCGAGAAGCTCCCATTGTGGTCAGATCGCGAAGCCGCCTTGAATAGACGTTACCAGCATATTTCTACTGACGAGTCCTCTAGTTCAAGGCCGAGGGTTAACAAACCTAAGAACGAACATTTCAATTTTAGAAACAATAAAACATCCCTAAATTACACTAAACAAATCACAAAACAATCTGTTGATAAATGACTATTTTGCCAATCGACGCAACATATAATTAGCAATTGCCCTTCTCTTACTGCTGAGCCTATAGCCAAACAATTTGATTTCATAAAATCTGTGCCAGCATGTAAGTCTGTTTGAAAACGGGCACGCAGTTGCAAGGTGTCCATCTTCAAAGTGTCGGATATGTAATGGTTCTCATAACACATTACTTCACCAATATAATACAACTTCAATAAACGCATCAATAAACTACTCTGAACAGCCTTCGACTTCTCACCCTTCTTTTAGCTATTTGGCGTCAGATGAACGCATAATTCTAGCGACGGCTATGGTAAGAGTAAGAAGTAGTTCTGACCAACTTATACCAGCTACCGCTCTTTAATATTCCGGTTCTCAACCTAATTTGATAACCGACGAACTAGCGCAAATATTACGATTGAAAAAAGAAGGAGGCAGATTCAATTTAAATGGCATCGGCGAAACAAATTTATTATCCAAATCTAGCGCCAATTTGACTGTTACCAATTCACTTCAATATTTTGGGTATTGAAATCAATTACAAATATACAACCTGATCGTAGAGTCAACATACCTAGTTTGAGTATCCCGTCAAAGGTGGAATTAGCTGACTCTTGCTTCTATAAGCCGCAAAAAATTGATTTGTTAATTGGCGCTGGTTCTTTCTTTGACTTAATGTATTGTTACGTTTTTACCTTTTAAAAACGTTTAAAATATGAGCTCGTATATTGCAAATAAAAATAAAAAAAAATTTGTGTTTAATTTTAATTAAGTTCTTTATTATTTACACAACTTTTGTGTGCCACTGTTCACAACTGATTCTAACAACAACAATTGCTTATTTGTTATTCCTTTGTTTATGTCCTTTGCGATAAACAATAACATTTATCACACAATTGTTCTGTAGATCTTTGTAACGGAGATCTTCAAACCACGATTGGTTTACTTCACACGCAACTCGTCTTCACACAAGACTGACTGAACTTCTACTCCGACTTTGTATGCTTTGCCTGGCCTTTTTTCTTTGCATTGTGTTGTGTTCGTATGTGTGTTGCTTTGTTTTCTGTTTCTTTTTTGTTTACATTCTTCGTTGACATATGTCCCGTTTTTAACGTTTCTATAACTACACAAACGTTTTTAAGGCTACGAACGTTACGATTTTACGTTTCTTGCACTTGACTAACTAACACTTAAGAATGTAAACAACATGTTTACATTCATACATGTTTGCATGCTTGTTGTTAGTGTAGGTTGTTTACGCTTGTCCCTGCTGTTGTTGATGACTTGATTATCCCTTTTTCGTTGTACTGATGTTGTTGTTTTATTCTTCTTTATTTGTCATTCAGGTAAACAAGTCCGTTATTTTTGTTTTTGTAGCTTTTGTTTAACATTTTAATGTTAAACGAAGTTACACCATTTCCGTTTTCGTTACAGTATGTTAGCCAAATCAAATAGGGTGCGAGTCTTCCAGTTCTTCAGAAGACTTCTTCTTTCAACTCTAAAGTATTTCATATAAATACTTCAATCGAAGACGAGAGCAATGTTGATTCGATCGTCCGAAAATTTTGGGAGTTGATACCAACCGAATCAACTGAAATTTATTCTGAGGAGCATAACAATATGGAAACGAATTCACGACTACAGTACGACGTCTTGCGTCTGGTAGATTTTCGGTTTCATTACCTTTTAAGTCTTATCCTAAATTATTAGCATATTCATTTGAAATTGCCAAGCGACGATTTCTCTCTTTGGAACGAATACTTTTCAAAGATGATACTATGAGGCAGATGTACCATGATTTCATAAAGGAGTACTTCAACTTGGGTCACTTTTGGACAAATTTCCTGATACTCCCCACTATTTCATTCCACATCAATGTATTTTGCGCCCTCAGATTACTACTACCAAACTTCGGGTAGTATTTGCTGCTTCATGTAGAACTTCTTCACATGTTTCGCTTAATGAACTGTTAACGGTTGGTCCTACCGTTCAAGACGAATGTATTCTCCATTAATCCATTTTCGATTCCACAAGTATGTAATCACTGCAGATATTGAAAAAATGTTTCGTCAGGCTATGATAGAAATTTTCAATTAATCCTTTGGCGAGAGAATCCATCTGATGAGTTAGGGCTTTTTCGTATGAACACTGTCACTTATGGTACAGCTTCAGCGCCATTTTTAGCCATTCGATGTCTGATTAACTTAAGCGGCATATACAAAAAAACTTTGTTCTGGCAGGCTTGGTCACGAGACTACGTCCTGGGTCTGGAAGGCAAGGCCAAGTAGGCCAGCGAATCGCTCAACATGAAGCTAGGTCAGGTCGTAATCGTCCACGAGGACAATTGCCCGCCACAACATTGGCTTACCGGGAGGATCGTCAGGGTCATAGAAGGAAAGTCGTCAAGGTCATAGAAGGAGAAGAAGGCAAGCTCAGAGTGGCGGAGGTCGCGCTTATAAACGCGTTTATAAGCGTCCAATCCACAAATTGGCTCTACTTCCAATTGATTGAAGAAGCCCAGTCCTTCAATGGGGCCGTAATGTTGCGCCATAATTTCATCATATATTTTATTTAGTTATGTATTCATGCTTTGTATTAAATAATTAAATAACTTTGAATTGAATTAAATAATAACGAATTTAGTAAACATAAATTAGTACTGCCTTAATGTTAAGTAGATGTAATTGAATATATAGATTAAGATTATTGAATACATAGAATAAAGTTATTGAATACATAGAGTAAGATAAATAGATAGCAATGGAGTTGCTGAATTCCCTTTAGCTGTTAACTGTTAGAATTAAGTAAAAATATATTGGGATTAAGAAATTATTATTGAAATAAAAAATTAGTTGAATATCACAAGCCATCCAGCACGGTGCTTCAATTCGAAACAATTTGGTGTTATATATTTTCACAGTATCCGGTTTAAGTTAAAATTATAAATTATTTAATTATTAACAAAATGTTTAAAAACATTAAGGAAAAACACAATTTTTGATCGCTTAATAAATGTTGTGTAAAGTGATTAACTTAAATAATTCAAAGGGTTCGGTATTTCGGTGAGGAACCAGAATATCTAAGCATCTAATGATACTATTGAAATCATTAACAGTTATAAATATATTGGTGTGAACATTAAGTACAACTTATTTTTTATAAAGCATTTCGTAAATAAACTGTCTACATAGAAAGTGGTCATTAACTTTTATGTTTTATGTTTCGCTTCTTCATAAAAAATGCTCACATTGCCTGCATCAACTCCTAATTAGATGGTCTACTTGGAAGCAGGATTATATCACAAACAGGATTATATATCATAACCTTAAAACTACATTTATGCCAGATAAACAAATGTTAACTTGTATACTAACTAAAATAATCATTGCACATAAAATAAGCCGTGCTAATGAATGGACAGATCTCACCTTCAATATTATCCCTACAACTCAGAGCACTTTGTCATAAATGAGAAATGTTATAAATGGTGAAACCCCTCAGCCAACGAAAAATTTTTCAACATACATGATAAGCTTGTTAGTTAAAGCTAAAGGTGGATTATTTGGTCTTAACGCCAGATCATATTGCATATACATATACATATATACATACATATATACAAATTTACAGGCTTATTCAGCTTGTAAAGACTTAATCTATTCGGCAAAATCTATTTTGGTATTGAGGCGTTTGTTAACATTTCGTATTTTCGTATTTCTATTGATTACTAATTATAACTGAATTATAAATGAATATGAATGAATTTACTATAATAATTACACTGTACTAAATTTAATTTATATTTATGCTTAATATTTAATATCTTATTTTATGAAAATATATGTGAGTGCCAATCTAGCTCACAACATTATGTTATGTCATTTATATATATATATATTGATAATGTTTGTAAAATTAGAAATTTGCATGCGAAAAATTTTGATATCTATTAATAAAAGAAAATAAAACATTATGAGGGTATGAGTAATATTTAATAAGTGTTACAAAATGTGTAGGCAACATTTAGTCTAAGCAAAGAAAACGCAATAAGAAAAGTAAGGATATCTGGCATAAAAAGAATGAAATACAACTTGTGGAGATATAAAAGGGAAATAATATCTATAATTACGGTATCCCTAAGAAGTGATCGCAGCTAGAATTAGATTTGGTCATGGAAAAATCAGAACTAATTATAAACCTGACCACAATTCGCAGAAGCCTTTTTCTTTAGAATACGGCAAATTTTACTACTACTATTATATTTTTGCCTAAGTTTTCATTAGATCCTTGTATTAGAGAACTTTTGTTAATTTTTTTGTTTAATTTCGTTATGCTTCGGTATAAGTTAGGTAGCAAATATTTCAAATTTATGACAACACTACCAGGGTGTACCTTTAAGCAATCTATTCAGAATTCGCAGAACAAATTGTAAAAATGATTTAATGAAATTTTGTACAAATTTCCTTTTGGCTAAATGGAATTATCACTTCATTATTCATTGTTTTGAGTACATTCCGCAGTCTACTCTATGGATTAGATAGATAATATCTTTTAGGTCCATTATTTTATAATAGTTACATATTTGATCTTAGTTTGAATTTTAATACATAATAATATATAATTTGAATTTTATTACAATAATATTATTTATTACCTTAAAA